>KQ962837.1:2605-16340 GCA_001563735.1 Leucoagaricus sp. SymC.cos
TTTGAGGTTAGTACTAGCTATTCAGCTGGTACCTTTGTTATTGTTATACTCCTTCAATACCCTCTTCACCAGCATGAGACGAGATGTGAAGAAGTTTGTAGGGAGTTGTGACACCTGCCAAAGGACACAGATCCATCGAGAACAAAAAGCAGCACCACTACACCCTCTACCTGTCCCAACATACCCATGGGAGGAAATTTCAGTTCATCTTATTGGACCATTACCCCCTTCTAATAGATACAATGCTATTCTAGTCATGGTGGACTATTTCAGCAAGATGATATGCATCTTACCCACTGCTACATCCCTGACAGCAGGACAACTAGCCACTCTATATCGGGATCACATCTGGAAATTGCATGGGATACCAAGAAAGATCATCAGTGATCGAGGACCACAGTTTTCTTTGAGGTTTATGGAAGGTCTATGTAAAGCCCTCGGAATCACACAAGCCCTGTCAACAGTGTACCATCCCCAAACAGATGGGCAGACAGAATAGATCAATCAAGAAGTCGAGAACTTTCTACAGAAATATGTCAGCTATAAACAGAATGATTGGGCATCGTGGCTTGCTACAGCAGAATTCCACTACAATGATAAGCAATACTTGGCAACACACCACTCCCCATTCTACCTGAACTATAGGAGACACCCATGGAAGGGAATCACAATAACATCTTCACCAGCACCAGCAGTAGAAGACTTCATTGCCAATTTTAACTCAGCATGAGAGGCAGCCACAAATAGCATGGAACAAAACCAAAAGAACATGGTGGTCACATATAATAAGAAATGAAAGGGAAGCTGAGACTATCAAGTAGGGGATAGTGTATGGCTGGAAGCATCCAACATCACAACAAATCGGCCAAGCAGGAAACTAGACTATTGGAGATATGGGCCTTTCCCAATTTCAGAGGTGCTTGGGAGTGGAGCATATCAGCTCAAGCTACCACCTTAATGGGTTGTTCATGATGTATTCATCGAAGCTCTCCTGTCACCAGCAAGAAAACCTGAGTTTCTGGTCTAACAGCAACCTCCACCTCCACCACTGGACTTGATCAATGCCGAGGAGGAATAGAAAATAGATGAAATCTGGGGACACCGAAAATGGGGTAGAGGGGTCCAGTATCTCATTCACTGGAAAGGCTATGGTGATGAGGAAGATCAATGGTTACCCAAGTCCTATCTGTCGAATACAGAGGAGGCAATCCAAGAATACCTTGATAGGTTCTCAGAGTGAACCTAATTGGGGAGAGGGGTAAAACTCAAAAATCAGATAAAAAGCCATGTCAGAAGCCACAGACCCAGTCAACACAAACTGGCTATCACTCCAGTACTAGTCACTCCCAAACAAGTTTACATTGCTATCTTCACAATCACCTCTACTGCTCTCATCATCATTGTTACTGCATCTATCATCACTGCCAAATATGACCATTCTGTAGACTACAATGTCATTCATCAAACTCTACCCAACTGCAACAGCTCCCTTGTTGACCTCCAGAAAGTCTGAAGCCCTCTTACCCACTACCCTCCAAGCAGCCAAATGTACCACAGCCCAAGTCAAACCACTAGCCTTTAAGCCAACTGAGAAAATGGCAACCTCAAACATAGGACATGTTGACATAGAGGAAGTCGAGCTATGCAACCAGGTCCTCTGAGACCTCCTATACCTTTATAATGATCTTACCTGCTCCATCAACACCCTTGCAGTACTGGAAGAACAACTCCAGTCTTTCATCGAATCTGCACATAGCCTTGCCATGATCTTAGCAGACCTGGAAGGGAATGTTATTGAGTTGTGCACTGGAAGCCATCGTGGGTCAGATGCTCAAGACTTTGTCGAACACATCTCCACTACTCTCCATTATGCCCACACTGCACATCTTGTGCCCAAAGCACACTCTCTCCAATGCATACTTGCTAAATGTCTCCATGAGTGTAACAACATTGGAGAACAATTTATTGTCAACCACATTGCTGAAGTCACCCAGTCCTATGCACACACCAATCCATACCCCATTCCACTCCCCACTGGCAAATGCACTCCCCCAGCCCCAGCCACAACAGAAGACCCCACTGAACCACCCATGGATATAGTCCAAGAACAAGATATCGAAATGGACAATTACGACTCCAATGATACTCCTGCTGAGGGCATGATAGGCCCTGCAGCCATTGAAGATGCCCATGCCCTTCACAAGTTCCTTCAGTGACATGACGCTGATTCACTCAAGATATCCACCCCCACCTACTTCATTGCTCCTAATCAATTCTATACCTTGTGGAAACATGGAGAAAGTGACAATGACTACTGGTCCCAGGTGGTCTATGAATTCCTACAGCATTACGCCAACACCCAGGCTTGGTTCAAGACCAGCCACATTACTATCTACAAAGAAGGTCCTGATAATATCCCTTTCTTCATCAGCTGCAACAAACATCACACCCAGTTTGCTATTGCATGAGCTAAGAAGGACCTCTCAAGGTTTATTGTCAAAGGATAGAAGTAATCTATCAACACCTCTTCCCGCTGTACATGCATTGTCCGTGAGAGGTACCTCTTTCTCTGCTAAAGGACTACCATTACTCCTATTGGGTATCTCTTCTATCATTATGTTCTATCTTAGAAGGACCTTTACATTAGTTACCTGTTCATGAGGATATGAACCCTGAGGAGGAGGTAATATTATGACTCTGGGTAGATTACTCTGGATAGTTTCATGGACTGTGGTTTTATTTTCTACTACCTGATGTTACCCCATGTCCCCTATTTCTGTACACTCTGTGTTACCCTGTCCCCTTAGTATAAGTAACCTAGGTAGAGCACTGTACTCCTTACGCTTTACCAATTGTACTCTTTCCTTACTCGCCCTCAAGCCTTTGCCTAAGTTGCAACCTGAGTTTGCTCATAAGGTCATAACAAATATCTCACTATAACTTTACTCTCCACAATGATTATTATGAAAGAGACACCTTCAAAGGAACAGTCATTGGTAGTTTCAGTACTCTTAGTGGTATATGGACTTTTATAAACAGAGTCTTCACAGTGATATTTGGAAACACACTGGTTCTAATCATGTTCAGTTCATTGCATGTTTTATCTTTTGCAAATATCATGTTTAACTAGCACTGCTTCTGTCATCTAGACAAAAAACCACTATCTGTATACAGCCTAGTTCACAGCCTGCAGAAAGACAATGTCTCACTTATTGTTCATAAGCATCATTTCATACCAGAAGAGATCCAACACATTATGGCACTGCTCAAGAACCATTTACTTGATCTCAAGTTGGATATATTGTCGAACACTAGCTTGAGCCTTTCTGTTATGGAAGACAAAGAGGGGCAGAATGACATTGAGAGTTTGAGTTACTCAAGAGTTTCTGTTGTTAAAGTAGAGGTAGTGGAGACTAAGATCATTGAACATTCAAATTCTGTACCAAGACCTGCAGCTGACTAGGGAGTTGTGGAGTGTTATTTGAAGGATATACTGGATTTTTGTTTCTCTTTTCTCAGATACTCCGGTCATTGGTTATGCTATCCAAGTTCCAGCCCAGGGCATAGTACATTAAGTGTGTAATTTACTTGTTTTCAGCATTCAAAGCTGCATGATTTGAGAAGCCAAAAGGTCTGCATTAATCTCATATCTACTCTAGTAGTGAGCATTCAAACACACATAGCCGAATGCTGAATGTTGAATGATCAAATACTTAATCATTATATCCATTTGATAATCATAAGACTGAGAACACAAGACTTGGAAATCAACATACTCATCTGGTATGCCTATTGACTACTCTATAGTAGTGATCTCCTCCAGCACTCCTTCTTCAATAGCAACATTTCAAACACCAGATGGACCACCTAGGTCTTTCATTGTGAATGTCAAGGATGGAAGGGACAAGGGCTGATTGGGTTGGTCAGGTTGTGAGCACAGAAGCAGGCGATAAGTTGTTTCATTCTGCATGTTGGAGAGGAGAATAACATGAGGTATAGTGAAGGAACATGGTAGGAAAGGAATGAGATGAACCATACAGACACAATGTGGATAAATTCATTGTCACAAAATGTTTGCAGCATTTTAGCAGTGTCCATTCCACCATCTGTTTATACCATCCCATTCCATCCCAACCTCTACCATCAGCACAACTTTTATAAGACTATGTCAAGTAGGAAAATGATACCTTTACATTGAGGTTGAGTCGATAGTGGGATCTAGAAACAAAGATGTGAATGAGGGGAGATTGGAACAGTGCCTATTGAAGACTCAGTCCTCTTTATCTCAGGGCCAGTCCATATGTTCTTCAGTTTCTCCTTTATTACCACCTTTGTTCCCTGTGTCTACTTTCCTGCAATCATGGTTGACAAAGGCTGGCATGCGTAATTTAAGGCTGCTCATTCACAAACTTGTAGTCTCCTCCTGTGAATGCACAAGTCACTTCTGTCAATTGTTGTCCCTGGATGTTCACCATTGCCAAGATCATTGTTAAGAGCAGCACCAGCACCCTCAGCCTATCTTTGATGTTCATGTAAACAGGCATGGGCATGGGTAGGGGTACAGTCATAGGCAAAATGCCTCTTTCCACCAGTACCTCTAATTCTTTCATAATTTTTTCATACCTTCTTGTCTCAACTCCCCCTGGGCTACTTTGCCATTTCTCCTCTTCAAATTGTGGGGTATCAGCATCTGCACAAAGCCAGGACATGCAATGCTGAGATGCTATGTTCATCACTATCAGTGGACAAGGAGGAGAATGTGTGAATGAGATGAGATGATAATTATTTGCCTGCAATTCTATGACAAATAATCCAAGGTGGTAGATTCAAGATACTTGGTGAGTTTGATAGATGATGTGTTGGGGGAGCTGGAGACAGCAAGTGCACTTCAATTGTGTTCAAGGTTCTTGTAGCTATAGCTGTGAACATTGTTGGCTGCCAAGTTATGGAATTGTTGGTTGTTGGTTGACCTCTCAACTGTTGACATTGAGGAAGTGGTGATCCAATGATAACAAGTGGGGATTGTGGATTTTGCTTGTTCAAACAGTACAGCAAGCTGATTGATGCATCTACCTTTCTTTTGTGTGGAGGCCTGTGAATAGTGATAATAGTAAGAGAGAAAAAGAAGTAACGAATGTATCTTCGACTGATAGAAGCCAAAGAATACTTGACAATCAACTTTCATGGTGTCTTAATTAAATGGCATCTTTTCCAAGTGCTATCACTCTCCATCCAATGGCAAATCATGTCCAAGCCTCCTTAAAGCACCAAGCAGTATACTCCCAACTACAATAGATCAAGACCTACAAATCCAGGCAGAACATATTTTCTCCTGGTTTTCAGGTAGCCAGAAGTACATGAGAGAGAGAGCTGATGTTAAGTTCCAGATGGGATACAGAGAGAATAGATGTGGAAGGGTCAGAAAGGGTCAGAGATGATCAATGCAGAGACAGAGACAGAGACAGAGGCATGAGATCAGAGAAGTCAGAAGGAGTCAGGAATGGACCTTGGCTTCAGCTTATGTACTGCACCATTCCACTGCTGGTGGTCCAATTTAGGAACAAGAGGGAGAGGACTTAGAGGAAACTTAGAGAGGATGAATAGTTTAAAGTCAGAATGTCAAACTAAGTTGATTATCAGACTGGAGCATACATGACTGTAATCTGCTACTTATATACCTATGGAAAACATCAGAAAGTGATAAACAAGAGAATGGAATAAACAGAAAACTATGCAATGTGACAGGCATGTGATGGAGACAACAGAGAGATAATGAAGAGGAATGACACAGTATGAAGAGCAGGCATAGAAAGGGAAATGGGCAGTGACATATGAAGTAAGAATAAAATCATAAAAGGCGGGTGTAATATAAAAGAAAACATGAAGGTGGAATGAAAACCATCAGTATTGAGTGGAAGGGTATAGAAAGGAGTAAAAACTAATAATCAATGGAAACAAGAAGTGAAAGGAATTGGAAGGGAGACAAGCAGAAGCATGCAGGAATATTTGGAAACAAATAATACACAAAGAAATGATAAGATATAAATGGTAGGAATAGAAATGGAGTAGTGTGGAAACAGTCAGTATTAGTCAGGTCTGTCCAGAAACATATGAGTTGTAACAGCTGAAGGGGAAGAGGACTAAGATAATAATGAGGTTGCCATTGCTGCAGTCCTGAAACTTGAAGCAGAAGAGTTCAATTCACATGACACAGAGGACATTATGCAGATGTACTGACCTTTTTGAGTTCATCTGTATTGAGACTCCAGCTATATTCATGCTGTCTACTACTCAAAATTTTCACCTTCTCACCTGTCTTCAATTTTATGGTTGATGAAGGTACAACCTGATGCACAGAACTGTTGATCAATCAGGTTGGATGAGAATTCCAGCTGAAGTGGTTCTGATTGCATAGATGATAGGGATGAAAGCTGGCTTCCTTGCCTTTTGATGGAAAGATGGGTGAAAATGTGGGAGTGAGGGAAGTGGATGTGTTGGTTCAAATAGAGGGGTGAAGGTATGATAATCTTCAGTGTACATATGCCATAACACAAGGATCTACATGCCCAGCATGAGTGAAAATTCTTGTGTTATAGCATACATACACCGAAGATTATCATACCTTTGCCCCTCTATTTAAACCAACATTGTTGATCTCCCTCACAACATTGTCATCATATCACTATCACACACTAACACCACCTATTTTCTGATGTCTGTATATTTGGACACAAAACATGCAGCTCTCAACCATTTGCTTCACTGCACACATCTTCTCCCCAACTTCTTATACATTGGTGGGGATTTCAATATCTGTTCCAAAGACTGGGATCCCAACTACCCCTTTCATTTGAAATTCACTGATCAATTATACAACCTCATGTTTAGTCTGGGCCTCGATCGAGTTCCATCATCTAACCCTATACCCACCCACTATCCTTCTGACCCCAAGAAGAAACCCTCCATCATTGATCTCATTTTTGTTTCTAATCAAATTGAGGTCTCTGAATGCATTATACACAATGATATCTGTAATCAATCTGACCACGCACCTGTTGCTGTCACAATTCCTATCAACCCTATGAGCATTCCAGTCACTAGACGCTCTATCAAACCTAATTCTGACAAAGAAAAGAAGTTTTTAATTGAGTTGGCTGAAGGGCTTGGAGCACTTTGGCATTCTAATCTTTCAACAGAAGACAAAATTGAATCATTTTCAGTGCAGATTGATGCCCTTGTTAAATCATCATGGGACAAACATGCAGTTACAAGTACAATTACTTTGCACTCCAAGCTATGGTGGAACAAAGAGTGTACAAATGTGTTGAGTTTGTATAGAAGTAAGAAGATGAAGAAGAGGTGGAAGAAATTTAGGAGGACAACTCACACTGCAAAATAAAAGTTTTTCAATATCAAGATTAATGAAATCGCTGGATTTAACACTCAGCATTGGGGTTTGATGCTCTGGGTTAAAGACCACAAATTACTGCCCATCAAGGCAATCAATTACAAAAACAAGCCTTGTGATTCTCTGGACAATCTCTGGAAAGTGCTGGATGGTACATACAACATGGCTTATAACAGACCTGTCAACAAAGAAATTCTTCAAAGGTTAGACAACATGCTACCTCATCCTTGGACCCCATTTTTGATGCTCGAAATACAAGATAGCCTCAAGACTTGCACCAACAAATTGGTGCCAGATATTGATCATCTCATATGGTCTCATCTTAAATCCCTGTTCCAATTGAACGAGCATGTATCGCATATGTTGTTAAAGCTTGCTAACACCTGCATTGACATAGGATATTTTCCTAAATACTTCAAGGAATCCATCTCTGTCATTATTCCTAAGCCCAACAAACCTGCTTATGACAATCCTAAGGTGTTCCACCCTATTGTTCTACTCAACACTATTGGCAAGCTTATTGAAAAAATGCTTGCCAACAGAATGCAATATGAAGCTAGCAAATTCAGTGCTATCTTTCTCTCCCAATTCAGTGGCATTATTCAAAAAAGCGCTGAAGATGCTGGTGTCTACCTCACCTATCTTATATGAGCTGGGTGGTCAAAAAAGCTACATACAAGTGTATTAGCATTTGATATTGCACAATTTTTTCCATCTCTTAACCATTCTATGTTGATAGACATTCTTTGCAAACAGGGTTTTTCTCCCTGTATTGTTAATTTCTTTTCCAATTATTTGATCAATCATTCTATAACTTACTCTTATAATTCTCATTTTTTCCCTATGTTTGATGCCAATGTTGGTGTTGGACAAGGATCTGCATTGTCCCTGATTCTTTCTGGACTTTATTTAGCCCCACTACTTCACATAGCTAGTCAAGATTTGGCTGGATTAGTTTCTGTGCTTTTGTTTGTGGATGATGGTCTTCTTATTGGACAAGGAGAGATGTGGAAGAGTTGTCATAATGTTCTTGTCAAAGCCTACCAGGTATTCACCAAGTTGTTCACCAATTTTGGCCTTATACTCAAACACAAAAAATTGGAGCTGTTTAATTTTTCTCATATCCTGGGTAATGCTAATCCTTCCATTAACTTAGGATTTGCTTCCTACACCCTCCAAACTCCTCTCAAGCCCAAAGAATACTGGCAATATTTGGGCTTTTACTTCGATTGCCAACTCAAATTTCACAAGCATGTACAATATTGGTCCACCAAAGCCTTGTTGACTGTTCACGCAATGCGCCTCCTTGGAAATTCTAGCTGAGGACTCACCCCTCTCCAAAAATGACTCCTATATCATTCCTGCATTGTTCCTCTCACTACATACAGATATCATCTCTGGTATTTTGCAAATGCCAAATACTCACAAAACATCAAAAGTCTTTAGAAAATGCAAAGGATTGCTGCCTTATGGATAACTGGAGCATTTCGCATGTCATCTTCTGGTGGTGTTGAAGCCCTTGCTGGCCTTATCCCCATCAATTTTTATCTTTCCAAGCTTGCCAAGCAGTTGTTATACCATTATGTGACCCTCGACAAGACACATCCTATCCTCTCTCTCTTAAGTGCTGACAATTCCAAAGGGGTGCTTTCTCATCCAAGAGCAGTTGAAAATCTCACCATCAAAGAATGAGTTGTAGTCAACGGTCCTATCTTAGAAGCTGATTCTTCCTTGAAAAAGCTTGATGAAAAATTTTAATAATTTCATAAGTCTTTACAACCTGGTTATTGTTTACTTGATACATTCACTGATCATTTCTCTACCTTTGATTATAATAGGTCTAGCCTTAAGGAACTCAGTATCCACTCCTGATGATTAGATGCAGAACTCTCCTCCATCCATTCTGTCAACAATCACATTGTTGTCATAGCATACAGCAATGTTCCCTCATCCACTTCTCATCAAGCCGTCACTTTGTATCACATCTGGTGAAATGGACAGCTCATTCATTCCCTCTCTGTCCCTTCTGGGACTGTCACTCTATCTGAAGCTAAACTGGCTTCTATTCGCTTCAGCCTATGCAAAGCCGTCTCTCTACCAGGCATTGATCACATCACTCTTGTCACTGATCACATGCCATCTACCTGTCATGTTCTAGACCCTTCCATTCATGGAGGTCAGGCCCACTCAATTGCTGCAAACAATGCCCTTTGCCCTTGGCTAGAATGATCTAGACAAAATCGAATTCATTTCTGATATATTCTATACCAGAGCATCAAATATGATTGCAACATACCAATCCACTGCCCAGGCCTATCTTGCTGTATGTTATGCAAGGTCTATATTCAAGCATCTAAACAACAATTCAATGCCAAACCCACCTCTTGCTCTTTCAACTTTTTACACAAAAGAGCCACCAATAATGCCAATCACTGATAGCGAAACCTGTTCTCATCTGACCCCAGTTATTGGGGTCACAGCTTTCTATTCTTACAAAGCAAGAGATTCAAAAATGGCCTCATAGAACCACAATATCATAGCAGTGGTTCTTGGCTTCATGAACTACATCCTTCCAACACTGTTAATGATGATGCTCCTGTCACATCATTTGGTGTTACTATCCAAGTGTTCTGAGCTATTCTTAATCACGCTCCCATTGGATCATACAGAGCTCAATTCTTTCCCTGAGAATCCATTGGCTGTCATTGTGGCTTCCAGTTCAAAACACGCAAACATATTCTTATGGATTGTCCACTCTACTGGAGAAGTAATGAGCCAATTGCTACTCTCCAACACCTTATTGATTTCCTCACTGTCAACCATTCTGCATTCACTTTCAGCAAAACTCAACTGCTGGAAATAGTGCCTCTACCTTCTACACCAAATGCATGCTGGGCTGTGTCTTCACATCTCTATGCTACTCCTCTTGCATGCCAGGTTGCATTTTTATGTCTCCATACAACAAACAATACATTCACATTCACACCTGCATCTTTTTGGAAGGAGTTGGTATATCAGTAAGTCTCTTTCAGTCTAGATGAACCCCAATCCCATTTCTCTTTTCTTTTCTCTTTCATCCCATTTGGTGTTAGTTGTTTTAAGACTTTTTCTTTTACTTTGCTGTATTGTGTTACAACATGATCCTTAGTAGTTTTGATTTCAACAAATGTCTTGGTTAACTAGTTAGTTAGTTGTCTGCAAATGTACATACTTATTCTTAGCTTTGTCTTACTTAGCTAGGCATGGACTGTGCCTGTGCACTGCATAATAAATTGTTGATTTAAAAAAAAAAAAAAAAAAAGAAGGATGAGAAAGAGAATGAGAGAGATAAGGTAACACAGAGATCATTATTGCAGTCTAAAAAGCTAAGAATCAATGTTACAACTACAGCATATTTTGGTAATCCAACTACTTTGATTGCTGATTCAGATCACTAATGCCAGTTGGCTGTACTGAGGATGAGCTTTATGATGAGTACACATATACCACATCGCCCTGCATATCTTGATGTCCTATCATAGGCTTAATAGAAGCAACATTCAACTGGTTCTTTTGCATTGTGATCTTTCGCTAGCCTCATCCACAATATTGACCTTCCATCAATATATTTATCTTCAAGAGCAAAAAAAACCATGCTCAAGCTGTTGAAAGGATTCTGGTAGACCTCAATCTTGTTATCTGTCTGGCTTAAATCTATGTCCTTCCTGTTCCCCTTGTCTTCTCCATTGCCAGTTAACATGCTGCAATTGCACCTAGGAGCTAAATGCTCTCAAAGTCAAGATGATAATATGGAATTACCACATCTCACTGTTCTATTGTAATCATTGTGTGTAGTATCCAGAAGTTTCATTAGTCTTCCCTACAAGGATATTGCTAGCATAATGTATGACATTGACCTCTGTGACTTAATATGTCCATCTTTGATGACCATCGTGCTTGCACCTGGGACAATGGAATAATGCCAGACTCGAAGCTTCGGAAGCTCCCTTCAAATTTTCACTCATCATAACAATTGTCTTGGGTCATGATCAGAACACAGCAAATTGATTGTCACCATCAACAAGTGGAAGTCTAGAAATATTGCACTCCTATGATGTAAGAGTACAGCTCAGAACTTTGTACATCAGCCGACAACTGAATGGACTTTCCTGAAACGAATTGGTGGTACATTGAGGTTTCCCTCACAATATTTTTCAAATGCAAGTTCGTGACATCCAATTTTGAAGTGGGTTATAGTGATGGTACAGACTGTGAAATTGACATCTGATGATGTTTATTGAACAAAGAAATAATAGTGATGCAGAGAAGCTACTGGGTGAAATAGATATAACTTATGACAAAGGTAATACTATGCTGTACTTTGCCCATACATTGTTTGGAGAAGATCACATAGTAACCTTGTTGATAGACTTCTATCAGTATGCTATGCAACCCATACCTTGCTACTGAAGACCTTCATCATGGCCATTCCATGATCTAATGATCTACTATATGGCCCAATGTGTATTGCAGCAGTTCTTAGTCTGACTACTCTCAGATGACTTGTTTAGACACTGGGGACCACCATGAAAGAAAACACTGGACTAAGGTAGAGGACATCCATACTCCACCAACATCACATGATAAAGTATGATATGTCCAAAAAAGGATAATAATTGCTGAATAAATAGGTAGAATATTCAGTTAGGCAATAGCTACTAAAACAAGTCAGTTATTTTGTGACAAAGGGCATGAAATAATTGATTGAGCAAAAATTTTGCAACTTTTTCATGTAAATGAGTAACAGTTCTCATAATACTTGGTAACACATTAAGAAAACTTACAGCTATGCCACCACTCCGAAACTATGTCAAAAGTCATTTCAGTAATTTCACCCAAGGTGCAAAGCATATCCTCAAGATGCTATCACCACAGAAATACCAAAAAAGGCTATGCACTGAGTCTCTGGCTCACAATGATGTCACCCAGTCTCTCCAAAGTAGCACAACTGAAGAGGTTGTTTTTTTAGCTGAAACTACATTATATTCTGGTGTATTTGACAGTTTTATGCATTCAAGCTCACCCTGTGCACCTGGCACATCAAGTTTTCTCAAGTTTTCCCTTCCTCCTGTCAACATTCCAGAGATATCATCAGACTCAGAAGACAGTTGTATACCCTCTATTTTTACCCACCCTCAATGTGACAGGGAAGCTTCACCTAATGTGCAAGCTGAATCACCTCATTCCCTTACCCAATTACTCAGTACTGCCAAGACACATGAATTTATTATTAGGGATGGAAAGCTTCAGGAAGCTCCAACCCTGGTTGTCTCTAACTAAGCCCTGAATGATCTTTGGGAGTTTTTGAGGGGGAGACCAAAGAGAAAAGATGGAGGGTACATTCCCCCAGTAATAGACTCATTTATGCATAATCGGGTGGATGGAATATGAATTCTATTGTCACTATACACAGATCCACACTCTACCACTTATGAAAAATGGAAGGAATCTTCTGAACAAGCAGCTATTTCTCTTGGGAGAGGTTCCTACTATTCTTGAGTACTATGAAAGCTTACTCGAGCTTACATTCATGACCAAGAGGTTCTTCCCATTAATCCATATGGAGATTGGAATGAATCTTTTTTGGTTAATGAAGATCTATGCAATGACATCAACCTCTATCTTCAAGAGCTTGGTAATCAAATTACAGCTCAGAAGCTTGTAGCATTTCTGGAGCTTCCTGAGACAAAAGAGAAGCATGAGATTACTGGAACAATCACTGAACACACTGCTTGACAATATCTTAAAGCTCTAAACTTCCAATTTGGGGCTGAAAAGAAGGGATTATATTTTGATGGGCATGAACAAGCTGATGTAGTGGACTACAGGGACAAGTTTATTCCTTGGTGGAAGGAACTTGAACCCCAGATGTGGCAATTTGATTGTGATGGAAATCTAATTTCATCAGGGTCAGACGAGGGCCAGAAGACTGTTTTGTGGTTGCATGATGAATGCATCTTTTTTGCTCATGACCGATGATGACAAACCTGGTTTCATAAAGATGCCAATGCATTGCCATATGCAAAAGGGGATGGACCATCAATCATGGTGGCTCATGCTGTTTCAGCTGACTATGGTTGGCTTCAATCAAAGAATGGAAAACAATCTGCACTATGTACAATGCAACCAGGAAAAAATCCTGATGGCTATTTCAGTAATGACGACATCATCGAGCAATTCATTGAAATGGTTTCTATTGCCAAAGAAACCTATCCTGATGATGATCATATTTTTATGTATGATAATGCAACAATCCACACAAAACGAGACCCCACAGCTCCTTCAGCT
>KQ962840.1:6866-20593 GCA_001563735.1 Leucoagaricus sp. SymC.cos
ACGGGTGCTACTGGAGTTTGGGGAATGGAGGCGAAGTCAGATGGTGATTACAAGAAGAAGAGGGAGAAACTTGAGGAGAATTTGGAAAGGTTTATGTTTTGCGGTGATGATCGTAATATTTTGAAGGTTTATGTTCAAGGATGCCTCGTTGGTGGACGGTCCTTTGTGCCACAGTGAGGAACGTTTTATGGTATTGAGGTGTTCGCATCATTGTGGTTCCCAGCTCCAGCTAGAATCAGAATCTCCTACTTGGATTGTACTTTTGTTTATATCGAGGATATCCGTAGCTTTGTCGTTGATGTATCAGTAACTTTGCTTGTAACGTTGTGTAAATGAATTCTGGGGTCGTTTTGAATATTTCTTGAACGAGGTTAAGAGCTGAAGCGTGATATCGGAAGTGAAAGAGTAACAAGTGTGACCTTTTCGAAGGCGTGAGTTCCTGGATAATACAAACCAATCACAATATCGTAATATGAAAGGTCCTCACCGTTTCTTTGCAGTCACGCTGACACTCAAATCAACGGGCCGTTCGGGAGAATGCCCAGTATTTCGGCGTTTAACTTAATTGGCCTTGGACACAGCACTGAGATTCCCAGCAATCACTTCGTCATCCACAAACCACTCTGCACAGTTCAGCATTCGAGGCTCAATATCTGCTCGTAGTTGATCTCACGTTCTCGTTCACACTCTGGTAAATGTACGAGAAGGCCAGCAACTTCACTATCCATGGCGGCAACTTCACCGAGATCAATCATCATGGACCAAGCGGTATGACTTCTCCTGTAAGCTGAAGAGCATACACTGACAATCTTATTTCTCAGGAATTGATACTCTGCTGGCCCGTTGCCTCCCGGATGCTGCCTACGACTCAGCTGCTCGCGAAACCAAGGCTAGCTGTTATCCGGGAACCCGCACCCAGTACATTGCCGATATAACAGACTGGACAATAACTTTCGGCCAGAATGCGCGTCGTTTGATCTCAATGCGCGGGGCTTTAGGGACGGGGAAAACGTCGATTGCGCAGTCTTGTGCAGACAAGGCAGATGAAAAGGGGGTCTTGGGAGCATCCTTTTTCTTCTGGCGTGACAATGGTGTTGTCGATCCTACTTGCCTCTTTCCTACCATTGCTGTCCAACTCTCCAGGAAGATCAGGCCTTATAAAGCCATATTGGAACGTCTAGTCAACGATGATCCTTCACTTCCAATGGCAAGGATGGACACCCAGCTGAGAGAACTGATCCTTAAGCCATTTCTCGAGCTCGAGCGGGAGGGTATTCAAGTCGAACAGAGGGTCGTTTTCATTGATGGCCTTGACGAGGCTACTACAGTTGACGAGGCTGCAACGAAGGACGCGCAGTCAAAGATCGTAGAGCTCATCACAAAATCAATCAAGGCATATGGTGCTAGAATACCACTCCTCTGGGCCATCTTTAGCCGACCCGAGCTTCACATTACCAATGCTTTCTTTGACCATGCCTCCGCTTCCTCTTTCTACTGGGAGATCACGCTTCACGCGTCTGAGGAACTTGACAATGAGATCGAACTGTATTTACGAGGCACACTTCAAGACGGGATGGCTCGGCGGACAAGAGGTGGCTTGAATTTGTCATCTGGCACTGTCCAATGGCCGTCTGATAAGGACATTCAAGAACTGGTCAGGGCATCCCGACGTTTATTCATATACGCCACTACACTTGCCAGGTACATCATGAATCCCAACTCCTACAGCCCGGAGAAACGACTTCAAGAGGTGCTTTCTTTTCATTCAACTCGTTCGGCATTGGGAGATGAACAACCAAATCCGGTAGCAGAACTAGATGCACTCTATGGGATGATTATGAGTCGTATCCCCCACGACATCCTTCTTGTCTCCCAACAAATACTTCTTTTGCATTACGAATCCCTCCTTTCACATAAACGCTATGAAGAACGCCGAAAAGTAGTACTTCAAAACCCACAAATCTGGGTTTTGGCAAATCTCGCTGGACTTTCCTTGAGAGAGCTAGTAGATGCACTGTCGAGCCTCCATTCCGTTCTCATGCTTAAACAAGCGGAGGGACCATCTCAAGATCAATTTGGATCGGCAACCCTTTTCTTTCATCATGCCTCATTCATGGAGTTTCTTGTCGATAAAAGGAGATCTCGGGAGTATTGGATCCAGGGCCAGGAGCATTGGTCCTCTCTTGCTAGTAGATGTTTGCGCCTCGTAAACGAAATGCATTCGATGAATTCTCTTCCTCGAAGTAGGCTTGAGCGCATGTTTTCTGCACACAACGGCTGACAATGCCCTCTAGATGAGAAAACTCAAGCACTCAAAGCATTATTTACAGCCCTCCCTGAGAAGGACTGGCGTATTCTTGAATTTCGAAACGAACTCTATTACCACTATCTCCACCCTGACCTGTTGATCTGGTGTGCGAGAGCTGGACTTGAGTCCAGCAGCAGAACCCTACAGGGACTTCGCCTGCTTGACTTTGATGCATTCAGAAACTTTGGCAAAGTATTCATCGAGCGAGAAGAACTCGAACAGCTGCTTACACAGGTGCGTAACAACCTTCGTTTTAGCTGAGAGAGGCGTCACTCATATGCTCTGCACAGTATCCTGAAGACTTGCGAGAACGTGTTAGCCAGGTCTACCACATACCGCCTGACGACTCTGAATGGGACCCCCCACCGGACCTCACAGCTCCGGTCACTGAAATATGCGAGTTTATCATCGATGAATTTGATCTTGTCCGTTGTTACAACAAGAGCGAGCGAAAAGAGGAGCTTGGAAATTTCATCAAAGATATTCTCACCAGTCAGACCTGGTTTATTGCATGCAATGTCCATATCAGTACGCTGAACTTCATTTAGGCCGCTCCACGCAGGATTCTCGACGACTCTTTTCCAAAATTCAAGACATTTGCACCGTGCGTTATGAGGAAGCAGTGAAGAAGGCAGTAGGTGTTTCAACAATAGACCTTTGAGTAAAATTGACAACTGCCGTGTGGTTCCAGCAATATCTAGATGGATCTGACTTGTTGGAATTCTATGACTCGGAATGGGAGGATACTTGGGACTGGGTTTACAGGTTCGACTGGGGTATTGGTCGACATGCTGCCCTGAGGATCCTCGAAGTGAGCCTTATGTTCTGACCTCTCCCCGCACTTTGTTGACTGACGCGGCATGGTCAAATACAGCTCCTGGAATCATCTTGGAATACAAAATTCTTTGAAGCAATGGGAAAAGGGAGATATTGCCGGCTTACCGAGACTGCTCTGAGCATTCTCACACGGCAAGAGAACGGCGACTTAATCAACAGGCAATCGCTCACCAACGCTTTTGGAAGCTTGTTTGATGGCCGAGAACTGCCACGCAAGCGTGGGAGTGATATCGACCCCATTAACACCATCGGATACCATAGGACACATCTTGAGAAGGGATGTTTAAAGTTCTTGTCCCGGCACTACGCCGCGAAAGCGGTGGAAATTTCATCTAATCCCTGTCCTCTACCAACCTTCCTGGATATTGTGGATGACATGTTCCATGAAGACTGCAGCATTATCGGGCTCCAAACCATGGATAATGCATGTCGTAGCGGTGCCAGCTACTTACTCCGGGACTTTATTCGAGAAGCATGTGTCCAAGCTCTTGTCGACAACCGCTTAGAGGATGTTTTCACCGAGTTTGGGAGACTTCTGGAGAAATCTGCACATAACGACGGACATCTGCATATCATTTATCTCCTCCTTTTTACAAAATTTCAGCAGAAGCACCGGAGACTCGAATCACTACTGGAGATATTCAGAACTCATGTTCAAAAGCATGCACTTACCACCCTTTCCAATATTGGTGTCACATTAAAAGACAGTGGTAAGGGATCTACAGATCCTTGTGTTTCCGCTCTCCTGGATATTCGTCAGCAATATCTGGAGATGGTGAAGAAGGTTTTCGATAACAACTGGCAACTAATTCGTAGTCTCGGTGAAGCTTTTCAAGCAGTCACACGCGAATATCCACAATTATGCCATCCGAAGCTTGAACGCTTGAGCGAACAAGATAAGCATGAAATTTTTGGTTATCCGGTTCCTGACGTGTCAACGTCACTCGAGGTGAGTCTTTTCATCTCATATATGATGCCCCTTAATTCATTTTTTTAATTCAAATGTGTTCCGCTGTTCAAATAGCCATTTGACATCTCTGACGTCGAGTGGCTACAGAGCACATCGGGGGTTCAGGTTGTCTCTAACCCCGTCGCCGAGGGTTCTGCCACTGATGCACAACCAGAATTACACCAGCCATTTTCACATTGTTCATCGATCTCCGACGTTGTTGTTCTTTATCCTGTCCAAATGTCCGAGCCAGTGGCAGGTGTTAAAGAAGAGGAATAAGCCACAGCTATACCTGGAAGCTCTACACCAGAGCCATCATCGTCGAGTAAAAAGATACGACTGCGGAAGAGGGATAAACTTTTACCATTTTTCAAAGGGCTCATAAAACATCGCCAGTGATCTTCACGCTTATGTAGGGTTATCTGTCTTCTTATGTTTTGATTTTTTTCCTATCCTGATTTGTGATCACGGTCGAATACGCTCAAATATTTGTTGCTCGGCTATTCAGGAGCTTGCGCATCAGCCTTGAAAATTAAATTGTCTGTATTCTGTTTCTAAATTAAAGAACGGCAGGTTCTCGACTAGGAAGGTGCTGGAGAAGAGGGGTCCGGCAGACCAAACAACTAAGGCGAGTATGAGCATAGCGATTCAGGCGGTGACGTTGTCAATGTTGGAAAACTTGGCATATCATCGATGTTATCCCCAGGCCTTTTACATTATCGAGTCTATTAGCGAAGGATTACAGGACGTACGTTGTGATTCACCGTATGTGTAGTCAAGTCTATGATCAAGACAGTGGTGGCGAGATCCAAATATGGAAGTCAGTTGACAGACACTGCACAAAATCCAGCTCCCTCGCTGATTCTGATGACAGGTGTCGTCTACTATTTATTCGTTCTAAGTGAGTTTTGAAGTTTACCGAAAGCATTCAAGGGTACCCTCTAAAGGAGTCTCTTTGCCTCGTTCAGTGTTGATAGGCATCAACCTGATTTTAACGGTTCACCTCCAAGTAAGTTCATCTTGAAACCAACGAATAAGCCCACCTTGTCCGAGAAACAGTCGTTCGCAGTGTTAGAACCGTTAACCTGGCTCTATGTTAGGCAATAACAAAGAAACACAGTATCCAGGGCACGTTGCACTCAGTCTTGGCTGGTCGCGTTGTGTTCTTGGCTAGTGAGCCTTCGGTATTGGAGAATCAAGATACAACGTGGCCGAAACACGGGATACATTTACTTTTCAAGTCACACAAAGTCCGACAGTAACTATGCTAATGAATGAAGATGAGGCATATTGATAGGAGTGCGGGAAACTGAGCAGGACAAAATCAAGTATCAGAGAATACAGATGGTGGAGTGGTTGTTGCCTCGGTGTAAGACGAGCAGGGAAGATAGAGCTGGACAGAGTTGTTGCCAGAATTGATTTGATTATGTACCGATGTTTCAAGGATGTAATTTATCGCGGAAAAGTATGACGCCAGACGAAAGAACATGAAAAACCGAGAGGCCTGGAAAATACTGGCCAGGAGTCCGAAAGTCGGCTTGCATATTCCGGTAGGAATAATTGCAGAGAAAGCATTTCTTCCTCGTGAAAAAAATCAAACAAGATCCAGTTCACTGCACTGGAAAGACGAAGGTGGAAGTAACTCCGACGAACATCAATGTCGTGGGAAAAGGCAAAATTCAGGTCACTCACTCGAACTCTCAGAAGGGTCAAGCACATCTCGCCTCGTCTCACCCAACTGAATTCGTCTCTCCATGGCCTCTGTGCCACGGTGCTCCCAATCGCAACGCTCGAGCGACACTACTTCATAGAGATTACTATGGCACCTATGCACTTCTTCTACACATGTGCTTGTGCTAATTAGTCGTATTTGGACTACGTAGGTCAGTTTTACCGGTCCCTGGAATCAATTGCCTCACTCGTTTGACTCTAGCTGTTTGTGCCAAGAATTTCCGGGAGAATTTTCTCTGATTTAGTTGTGAGATACGGAAAGCACTCAAGAATCCGCACAAATGATTGATCTCTCGTTGGCCGTCCCTTCGATCGGAAGGCTTGCTGTCACGATCTTAATGGTGCCCTTGTAAGTCTCTCATTAATGTTATCATGAACCTTGGAATGGTGTATTTGAAGCTGGAAAACCCTCAAGTGTCGCCTTGTAGCTTTCTGGAACGTGTCTGAGCAATGGTATCCCTAACGCGTAGGTAAGGTTCAACTTTACTCAGGAAAGCAAGTGCTGATTTTTTTGGACAAGTATAGGTCATAGCTTAAGGGCACTTGTTCGCTCGAGTTGTCCTCAATGCCACCGCTCACCCTCGACCCCTCGCCTTGATTTTATCTCCCTTCTTCGCATCTCTTTTCATCATTCTGGGTATATGCGTCGTCTTTGCACTGTCTTCCTCCTGGTTCTTGGAGTTGAAGACTCACAGGTGGCAGTTGAATTTTGATGTTGATGGCGTCAGGCGCAATGGTGGCCTACAACTGTTATGTGGTTGAAGGGTCTTCACGCGTAAGATCGTTGATGTATGCAGGGGAGGAGTGTGGTATTAGGATCTGGAATGGGTTAGAGGCGATGCTTTAGTGTGGCTCGCAGCGTGAGTGTTTTATCTGTCGCTTTCAATCATAGTAGAATTTTGCTAAGGTATTTTGTAGAGCATTTATTCAAATGACGAGCATCCTCCGTGTCAGCAGCGAAGAGCTAGTTCATTCTCTGTTTTTATCGATATTTAGTCTGTTGCTTCTATGGTGGACGTCCGTGAATAGCGACAGGCGCCTCATTGGACCCGACAGTGTCTTTTCCATTCATCCAAGCCTTCCCGTTGTCAATGTCACGTCTTTTCGTTGGTGTTGGACGGCTCCTTACTGGGCTTGGAAGGCTCTAGAAGCAACGGCGAACAAGTTTGAGATGATCACAAAGTGTCAAACCATCATGCATCACGTATGGAAGAACCCCAGAACGTTTTAACAATCCACGTTTGTGGACGGCTCTTCGACATTCTCGTCATTCCTTCAAGCTGCAAGTCACCAGCATATACACTCCCCCCATAACATCCGTCATACCATGATCCTTACCCAATAAGCGTGGTCATGGGTTCTTACATGTTCCATACCGACGCTCAATCACAATTTCAGAAGTTCGCGACTCCACCGCTAACCAGTCCAGCAACATCAAGACGATGGCGGTCAAGCGCCGTTTTGTTCACAAGCACACATTCGTATTACAGTGGCCACCACCGCGCCAGGTTGCGGAACCCGGCTAGGATTGAAGGTTCAAGCCAAGAAGATGGCCCTCTCTCGGTCTGTTGCCTCGCAAACGTTGTCGTTCCGAGTGCCTAGTTTTCAAGATGCCATATACGTAACGTGGCACAGTACTTTTCGCTTAGGGGAAAGAACCAGGGGTGGCGTACATTATGACGAAGAATCTGGCTGCATGTCACTCGATCAGAAGCAGAAGGGTCCCTTTCGGCTTACAGGCGACTTTTGGAACCGGAGCGATCTTCTTGGACGATATAAAATACACTCCCTCTCTCGATTCAAATCAACTTGAACCGATTTCCCTCGTCGTATATTCTCATGTCTGGCACCGTAACCATTTTCTATGGTGCTGTGGCCACACCTGTATGTCCAAGGACGTGGAAGGCGCTCCCGCGGTGTTTAATAGTTGTCGGGCGGTATGGTAATATTAACTTCATGCGTGAACATGTGGAGGACCGCAAGTTGGATGAGGTCCTGCGCGAGCGTGGGTATGCGGATCACCACGTTAAGGGGTTGCAGGATGGAGAATTCATTATTCCTGGCTTTGTCGACACCCATACCGTATGTGAATCCCCGGATAGGCGATCATGGATCATTCAGCACTGATTGAATCTTCCTTAGCATGCGCCTCAGTACCCAAATCTTGGGAAGTGAGTCTGTCTTTGGTGGCTACACATATACACTCCTGACAACGGCTCTAGAGGTGGCCAATACACACTGCTTCAGTGGCTGGAGAACGTCATCTTCCCCAAAGAAGCAGAGTTCGCTAATACAAAGTTTGCGAAGGAGGTCTATCATGAAGTCGTTCGTCGGTCGCTTGCATTTGGTGTACGTTGACTTGCAGGTGGTCTATATAAACTCTGATCATTATCTCAGACGACGACGTCATGTTACTACGGTAGTTTTCACTTGGCCGCCACTACGATTCTCGCGGATATTGTGAATCACCATGGTGTGTGTTCTCCTGCGTCTTGGACGCCAAACTCTGACAATGCGTTATCGTCCAGGTCAACGAGCCTTCATTGGAGTACGTCATTCACTCGGATTGTCGATATGATGATTCTCACCAAAACCCTTAGAAATGTAACATGGACCGAAAGGAGACGCTCCCGGACTACTATGTAGAGGACAGCGCAGAACAGTCGATTAAAGAAACCGAATGCCTGATCAATCATATTCGTTCTCTCGCCCCCAGGTCGCAAGACGCCGCTGTTGGAACTGCACCGGAGCCCCTAGTGCAGCCAATTCTATCCCCTCGTTTCGCACTCGCTTGCACCAGAGAATGTCTTTCTGGGCTTCGCGACCTTGCACAGAAATACAACCATGAGCATCCTGATGAACCTCGTATCCGGATACAGACTCATATAGCGGAGAATCGTAAAAGAAAGGAGACGCTCCCGGACTACTATGTAGAGGACAGCGCAGAACAGTCAATTAAAGAAACCGAATGCCTGGTCGATCATATTCGCTCTCTCGCTCCCAGGTCACAAGACGCCGCTGTTGGAACTGCACCGGAACCCCTAGTGCAGCCAATTCTATCCCCTCGTTTCGCACTCGCTTGTACCAGAGAATGTCTTTCTGGGCTTCGCGACCTTGCACACAGATACAACCATGAGCACCCTGATGAACCTCGTATCCGGATACAGACTCATATAGCGGAGAATCGTAAAGAAGTGAAGGAAGTTCTCAAGTATTATCCTGAGGCAGAGAGTTACACCCAGGTGTATGATAATTATGGCCTACTCAGGGATACCACGATCTTGGGGCACTCGGTCCATTTGTCGCCAGGTGAGGTTTTATTGATCAAGAAGCGGGACGCCGGCATCAGTCATTGTCCTACAAGTAACTTCTACCTGAGCAGTGGTATTGCTCCGGTAGGCGAATACCTTGATGCGGGAGTCAAGGTATCGTTATATCACCTTTCCTATCGAGTTCTCCCCGATGCCTTTCCCAGGTTGGACTTGGCACGGACGTGTTGGGAGGGTATGCTGTATCGATGCTTAACGTCATTCAGAATGCTTCAATTGCATCGAAGATTCTCGCCGTAGAGGCTGGCCTTCCTGATCCAGAGGAAATCCCGTGTCAAGAGTCGGTTGACAACGAGGGAGCGGCTCCGGCGCCGGATGCACCTCCATCGGAACTCCACCACCACCACTGCCACCATCACTATCATTGTCGGCATCCTCGTCACCACACCACCCCATTTGTCAATCGCCAACTCCCAATTCCAACCCTTTTCTATCTCGCCACGCTCGGAGATGGGAGTCAAGGTATGTTTATATCACCTTTCCTATCGAATTCTCTCCAATGCCTTTCCCAGGTTGGACTTGGCACGGACGTGTCGGGCGGGTATGCTAGCCTTTCCTATCGAGTTCTTCCTAATGCCTTTCCCAGGTTGGACTTGGCACGGACGTGTCGGGCGGGTATGCTGTATCAATGCTTAACGTCATTCAGAATGCTTCAATTGCATCGAAGATTCTCGCCGTAGAGGCTGGCCTTCCTGATCCAGAGGAAATCCCGTGTCAAGAGTCGGTTGACAACGAGGGAGCGGCTCCGGCGCCAAATGCACCCCTATCGGAACTCCACCACCACTGCCACCATCACTGTCATTGTCGGCATCCTCGCCACCACACCACCCCATTTGCCAATCGCCAACTCCCAATTCCAACCCTTTTCTATCTCGCCACGCTCGGAGGAGCGAGAGTTTGCAACCTCTCGGAGAAGATTGGCTCGTTTTCGGAAGGAAAGAGCTTCGACGCGCTCGTCGTTAGCGTTCTAGATGATACGGGTGCTACTGGAGTTTGGGGAATGGAGGCGAAGTCAGACGGTGATTACAAGAAGAAGAGGGAGAAACTTGAGGAGAATTTGGAAAGGTTTATGTTTTGCGGTGATGATCGTAATATTTTGAAGGTTTATGTTCAAGGATGCCTCGTTGGTGGACGGTCCTTTGTGCCACAGTGAGGAACGTTTTATGGTATTGGGGTGCTCGCATCATTGTGGTTCCCAGCTCCAGCTAGAATCAGAATCTCCTACTTGGATTGTATTTTTGTTTGTATCGAGGATATCCGTAGCTTTGTCGTTGATATATCAGTAACTTTGCTTGTAACGTTGTGTAAATGAATTCTGGGGTCGTTTTGAATGTTTCTTGAACGAGGTTAAGAGCTAAAGCATGATATCGGACGTGCAACTATGTTCAAGGATGCCTCGTCGGTGGACGGTCCTTTGTGCCACAGTGAGGAATGTTTTATGGTATTGGGTGCTCGCATCATTGTGGTTCCCAGCTCCAGCTAGAATCAGAATCTCCTTGGATTGTACTTTTGTTTGGATCGAGGATATCCGTAGCTTTGTCGTTGATGTATCAGTAACTTTGCTTGTAACGTTGTGTAAATGAATTCTGGGGTCGTTTTGAATGTTTCTTGAACGAGGTTAAGAGCTAAAGCATGATATCGGACGTGCAAGAGCAAAAAGTGGACCTTTTCAAAGGCGCGAGTTCCTGGATAAAACGAACTAATCGTAATACTGCTAATTTGAAGCCCTGAAAGATCCTCACCATTTCTTTGCAGACGTGGGTACACACCGTTGATGAATCAATGACTCTACACGGTCACGCTCAAATGAGCGGGTCCGCTCGGAATCGTGGAAGAAAGCCCAGTTACAGTATTTCGGCGCTTAACTTGGTTGCCCTTCAACACAGCACTGAGATTTCCAGCACCCACTTCGTCGCCCCAAAACTACTCTCCACCATTCAGCATTCGAGGCTCAGTCGATCTGCTTACAGTCGATTTCGCCCTGTCTCGCACCCTGGCAAATGTATGAGAAATTGAATGTTTCTTGAACGAGGTTAAGAGCTGAAGCATGGTATCGGACGTGAAAGAGTTAAAAGCGGACCTTTTCAAAGGCGCGAGTTCCTGGATAATACAAACCAATCGTAATACCGCTAATATGAAGCCCTGAAAGATCCTCACCATTTCTTTGCAGACGTGGGTACACACCGTTGATGAATCGATGACTCTACACACGGTCACGCTCAAATGAACGGTCCGCTCGGAGTCGTGGAAGAAAGCCGAGTTACAAGTCACTATTGCTCAGGAATGGATACCTTGCTTGCCCGTTGTCTTCCAGATGCCGCCTACGACTCAGCTGCTCGTGAAACCAAGGCTAGTTGCTTTCCGGGAACTCGTACTCAGTACATCGCCGATATAACGGACTGGACGATGGCCTTCGGCCAGAATGTGCGTCGTTTGATCATACTATCAATGGCGGCAACTTTACTGAAGTCAATCATCATGGGCCAAGCGGTACAATACCTCCCACAAGCTAAGGTACATATACTGACGTTACTATTGCTCAGGAATGGATACTCTGCTTGCCCGTTGTCTTCCAGATGCCGCCTACGACTCAGCTGCTCGCGAAACCAAGGCTAGTTGCTTTCCGGGAACTCGTACTCAGTACATCGCCGATATAACGGACTGGACGATGGCCTTCGGCCAGAATGTGCGTCGTTTGATCTCAATGCGTGGGGCCTTAGGGACTGGGAAAACGTCCATTGCACAGTCTTGTGTGGAAAAGGCAGATGAAAATGGGGTCTTGGGAGCATCCTTCTTCTTCTGGCGCGATAATGGTGTTGTCGATCCTACCTGCCTTTTTCCTACCATTGCCATCCAACTCTCCAGGAAGATCAGGCCGTACAAGGCCATATTGGAACGTCGAGTCAATGATGATCCTTCGCTGCCTGTGGCAAGGATGGACACCCAGCTGAGAGAGCTGATCCTTAGGCCATTTCTCGAGCTCGAGCGGGAGGGTGTCCAAGTCGAACAGAGGGTCATTTTAATTGATGGCCTTGATGAGGCTACGACAGTCGATGAGACTGCAACGAAGGACGCGCAGTCAAAGATCGTAGAGCTCATCACAAAATCAATCAAGGCATATGGTGCTAGAATACCACTCCTCTGGGCCATCTTTAGCCGACCCGAGCTTCACATTACCAATGCTTTCTTTGACCATGCCTCCGCTTCCTCTTTCTACTGGGAGATCACGCTTCACGCGTCTGAGGAACTTGACAATGAGATTGAACTGTATTTACGAGGCACACTTCAAGACGGGATGGCTCGGCGGACAAGAGGTGGCTTGAATTTGTCATCCAGCACTGCCCAATGGCCACCTGATAAGGACATTCAAGAACTGGTCAGGGCATCCCGACGTTTATTCATATACGCCACCACACTTGCCAGGTACATCATGAATCCCAACTCCTACAGCCCGGAGAAACGACTTCAAGAGGTGCTTTCTTTTCATTCAACTCGTTCGGCATTGGGAGATGAACAACCAAATCCGGTAGCAGAACTGGATGCACTCTATGGGATGATTATGAGTCGTATCCCCCACGACATCCTTCCTGTCTCCCAACAAGTCCTTCTTTTGCATCACGAAACCCTCCTTTCACATAAACGCTATGAAGAACGCCGAAACGTAGTACTTCAAACCCCACAAATCTGGGTTTTGGCAAATCTCGCTGGACTTTCCTTGAGAGAGTTAGTAGATGCATTGTCGAGCCTCCATTCCGTTCTCATGCTTAAGCAAGTGGAGGGACCATCTCAAGATCAATTTGGATCGGCAACCCTTTTCTTTCATCATGCCTCATTCACGGAGTTCCTTGTCGATAAAAGGAGATCTCGGGAGTATTGGATCCAGGATCAGAAGCATTGGTCTTCTCTTGCTAGTAGATGTTTACGCCTCGTAAACGAAATGCATTCGATGAATTCTCTTCCTCGAAGTAGGCTTGAGCGCATGTTTTCTGTACACAACGGCTGACAATGCCCTCTAGGTGAGAAAATTCAAGCACTCAAAGCATTACTTACAGCTCTCCCTGAGAAGGACTGGCGTATTCTTGAAGTTCGAAACGAGCTCTATTACCACTACCTGCACCCTGACCTGTTCATTTGGTGTACGAGAGCTGGACTTGAGTCCAGCAGCAGAACCCTAAAGGGACTCAGCCTGCTTGACTTCGGAGCATTCGGAAACTTGGGCAAAGTATTCATGGAGCGAGATGAATTCAAACAGCTGCTTACACAGGTGCGTGATTATCCCCTTCGTCTTAGTTATCATGAGCATCACTCACATGCTCTGCACAGTACCCTGAAGACTTACGAGAACGTGTTAGCCAGGTCCACTGCATACCGCCTGACGACTCTGAATGGGACGCGCCACCGGACCTCACAGCTCCAATCACCGAAATATGCGAGTTTATCGTCGATAAGTTGGATCTTTGTCGTCGTTACATCAAGAGCAAGCGAAAAGAGGAGCTTGGAAATTTCATCAAAGATATTCTCACCAGTCAGACCTGATTTATTGCATGCAATGTTCATATCAGTACGCTGAACT
>KQ962840.1:21545-40946 GCA_001563735.1 Leucoagaricus sp. SymC.cos
ATCTGTATTCTGCTTCTAAAATAAATAACGGCGGGTTCCTGACTAGGAAGGTGCTGGATAACAGGGGTCCGGCAGACCAAACAACTAAGGCGAGTATGAGCATAGCGATTCAGGCGGTGACGTTGTCAATGTTGGAAAACTTGGCATATCATCGATGTTATCCCCAGGCCTTTTACATTATCGAGTCTATTAGCGAAGGATTTAGGGAGAGATGGAACAGGACGTACGTTGTGATTCATCGTATGTGTAGTCAAGTCCATGATCGGGGCAGTGGTGGCGAGATCCAAATATGGAAGGCAGTTGATCTTGGAGGATACTGTACAAAATCCAGTTCCTGCTCCTATCTGTGAGAGAGGGATAGCACGCAAAAGCTGTGCATAAACACGACAGTGCTACAGCGCACGCCAAAGGTGGTTGAGGTCGAGAGATTTCTGGATGAGAGGCGAACAAAGGATGGCGAGGGTTAAAACCGAAAAAGGAAACCTGCGGGCGCTTCAAAAATTCAGGTCTTCGAATGCTTGCCTCAGCCTCTCTGTTTTGACTCCCAACCAAGATAACCAGAGCGACGTATATCGGGCAGTACATGGCCGCATAGATCATTGCCGATGCCTCCGCAGATTTCAGGTGCTCATCCCTCGTCCTAGAAGCGGATCTGAACCTTCACAAGGGTGCGTCCAACAGGCGAACACAGGAAGCGACTCGTGACCAGGAGCTGGCGAAATTGGTGTAAAGAATATGTGCGTTACAGCGGGGAATGTTGGAGAACAAGGCGACGATTAGGTTGGAAGAACACGTTGACGTTGGGTGTGAGGGAATTGGATGAACGAGGAATGGCCGGGGAATCGAGATGCCTTCGGTGGGGATGAGGGAATGCCAGTTGCAGCCGTAGTAGGAGCATAAGTCAAGGGGCTGAAAACGCAAAGAGTGATGACCGGTGAAGAACTAACGGAAGAACAGAAGAAGAATCATGCCCACGTTAGGACGAGGTGGACAAGGAGAGTAACGGATCCGATACTCGATTTCAATGTTCGGCCTTGAGGTCGTCGCCTGGAGTGTTCGTAGGTTTGACTAGTGATAGAGAAACCACCTGACCCCTTGGTGTGCGTCGCACTTTCAATTTCCGAACACCCACAACGTCCCTCCCTCGCCAGCCCCATATGATAACACCAAGAGCACCGTTCTTTTTGTGTATCCCTCCTGAGGTGATGGTCGCGGCATCCGAACTTCGAGTTCCGTTTGGCTGAATAGATCGTCCTCACAGGTAAAATCGACTTCATACATGAGGTGCTGGAAAGTAGAGTTGGTCCACGTGAGTTGCGAGATCTCCACTGGTGATAACTGGGGTAGCCAGCACTACCTGCCAGAGCGCGGGTTCAATTGTGGTAGGAAATTAACGACAGCAAATGCTGGAGCATGAATGCGCAGGAGAGAACAGCGGATTGAAAGTGGAAAGAAGGGATTCGGTCGAAAACCTGTCAAGATTTTGAAGCCAAAGAGCAAAGACGTTCGAGTTGTGCTTGTCAACCTGTAAAAGCACAACCTATTCAGAACCAGGATTACAAGATTCAGAAGTGAGAGGGCGGCGCACCAATTACCACTACACCAATGGTTTATGGATGATGTGCACGGCTTTGAACATCGGGGTATATGTGGGGAAAGGACCAAGATCATGAATGAAAGAGCTGAAAGGCACGTCCCTAACGTTTCACCGCAGGTGGGTCTGTTGAGAACGAGAAGAGCACGGAGTCACGCAATCGAGCTTTTGGGTATTGCCAGTGCATATAGGCATTGCCAAATTTGATTCTAATGATGAATATTTGGCGAGCGAGTGAGAGCGAAAGGTAGTAAGCAAGGGCCTCAGCTTGAAGGCGGCCACGGCGAGGGTAGAGACCGAAGTCAAAATTACAGGGGACTTGATCGCGGTCAAATACGGTGGGAAATTTAGTTGATGCATTGATGGGTATACCTCAGCCCTCTTTGAATCACCGCTCCAACTAGTTTTTCGACGTCGTCGCCACAAACGTCTAGTTCGAAACGGTGTGCAAACTTAAAATCATCTAACTGTCTGACTCCGATACTTGGCTTAAAGGTGCTCATCTCCAAGTCCTATTGATCTGCATTATGCAGCTTCACCGAACTGGACCGTGACTGTTACAAAGGTCTGGGTGTCAAGATAGCGCCCAACGCTCATGTCTTTACTTCCGTACATTGTGCGGAACGTCTTTTCGCTAAAAATAAGGCCCGCTTCGACACACTAGTGAGTTTCCTTCATAATCTGCTCCATGTGTTACACTCATATTCTACACCACCCCTATCGGTTAAGTGCAATGAGTTGCACGTTGCACAACAGAATATTCAGGCGTAATTATTGGACTACATAGGTCAGTTTTACCGGCTCTCAAAGTCAGGTAGTCTCACTCGCTTGACTCTAGTCGTCCGCATCCCGACAAGGATTATCGCGAAAGTTGCCTCTGATTTAATTATGGGACACAGAAACACTCAAGAATGTGGTAATCGGCACAAATGGTTGATCTCTCGTCGGCCATCCATTCGATCGAAAGGCTTGTTGTCACAATCTTAGTGGCGCCCTTGTAAGTCTCTTCTTGAATGTTGTCATGAATCCTGTAAATAATTATATTCATAGTTTGCATTTGAAGCTGAATTGCCCTCAAGTGTCGTGGCATGGGTTTCTAGAACGTGTTCAACAAAATTGTATCCCCGTTACGCGGGTAAGGTTCTACTTGGCTCAGACGAGCCAGTGTCGTTTTTTTCTGAACAAGCATAGGTCATACGTAACTCAAAGGTACTTGATCCGGCTCGTGAGTTGTTCTCGGTGACGGTATGGTAGTATCGACTCACGCGTGGATATATGGAGGAGCATAGGTTGCGTGAGGTCCTGAGCGAGCATGAGTACACAGAGCACCATCTGTAAGGTTGTGGGATGGAGAGTCCATTATTCCAGGCTTTGTTGACACCCAACGGTATGTCTATTCCGGACAACCATATACAGATCATCTAATGCTGACCGAGTCTCCCTCAGCATGCGCTGTAGTTCCTGAATCTTGGGAAGTTAGTCTTTCTTTGATGGCCTCGTGTTTGCGTTGTTGATCAGTGTTTCAGAGGTGGCGAATACATACTACTTCAAGGACCAGGAACGGTCATCTTCCCAAGGAAGCAGAGTTCGCGAACACAAGGTCTGCGAAAGAGGTCTATCATGAAGTTGCTCGTCGGTCGCTTCCATTTGGAGGACGTTGATTCGTTCACGGGCTATTTCATGATTTTTGACCTTATCTGATCACTACATTTAGACGAGGACGTCGTGCTACTACGGTGGGCTTCACCTGGCTGCTACGGCAATTCTTGCAGGTATCGTGAACCAACACGGTGCGTGTCCTCCTGTACCCTGGACCTGCCGTCCAATCCTGATGAAGTGTTGTTATCTAGGTCAACGAGCCTTCATTGGTGTGCATCGTTCATTCCACTCGTTTCAATGCTTCTAACTACACTCACTAGAAATGTACATGGATCGAAAGGGAACACTTGAAGATTACTACGTAGAGGATAGCGTTGAACAGTCGATCGAAGAAACTGAAGACCTCATCAAACATATTCACTCTCTCGTTCCAAGGTCGAGCGACGCCGCTATTGGAAGTGCACCGGAACCCCTAGTGCAGCCTGTCCTATCGCCTCGTTTCGCGCTCATTTGCACCAGGGAGTGTCTTTCTGGGCTTCACGAGCTTGCACACAGATACAACCACGAGCATCCTGATGAACCTCGGATCTGGATACAGACTCATATAGCGGAGAATCGCAAAGAAGTGAAGGAGGTCTCAGCTATTATTCCCGGGCTGAAAGTTACACCCAGGTCTACGGTAATCTTGGCCCACTCAGGGATACCACGATCTTGGGGCACTCTGTCCACTTGTCGCCTGCAGACGTGTCAGGCAGATATGCTGTATCGATGCTTGACGTGGTTCAGGGTGCTTCAATCGCATCGAAGATCTCGTCATAGAGGCTGACCTTCCTGATCTAGAGGAAATCCCGTGTCAAGAGTCAGTTGACAACGAGGAATCGGCTCCGGCGCCAGACGCACCTCCTTTGAAACTCCCCCCCCCATATCATCATCACTGTCATTGTCGCCACCCTCACCACTACACCATCCAATTTGCAAATCATCAGTTTCCGATTCCAACCCTTTCTCGCCACACTTGGAAGAGCGAGGGTTTGTAACTTCTCAGAGAAGATTGGTTGGTTCTCAGAAGGAAAGAGCTTTGACGCGTTCGTTAGCGTCCTAGATGATATGCGTGCTACTGGAGTTTGCCGAATGGAGAAGAAGTTGGATGGCGATTACGAGAAGAGGGAGAATCTGAGGAGAATTATTTCTGTTTTGCAGTGATGATCGATATTCTGAGGTTTTATGTTCAAGGGCGCTTCTCATGCTTCAATACACCTTGCTCCGCTTGGCTGCTCAAATACGCTGGTTTTCGAAGCTTCAAATCTCGTCGATCTAGTTCCGGATGACCGTACTTTTTTGTGCTTTGGGGACCGCAATCATCACGATGCACATCTAGGACATGGATAACACCAATCTCTCACGTCTCCTGACATCTCCTGCGCTTTTTTAAAAAGAATCTCTGTCGGATCGCTGTTGGGCTAGAAATTCAAGTGTTGAGCCACCTTCCAGTGTGAAACGTGATAAGTTGTTCTCATAGTTAACAGCGTTCTTCTTAACACAACAGCCCACACGTCTTATGCTAGACTTCAAGGTACCCTACATCACTCTTTCTTCAGTTACCGTCACACTTCACTAAACAGACACGTCAACCAACAGTTTAACCATTTCCACCACACAAACATCTTGTTGGGTCACCCATCTTATCCTCAATCTGATCAACAATTTCCCTCGAGCACGTACAGCGGACTCATAAGACCCATGGCGTCTTTTTTTTCTGGCCGTTGAGCTCTTTAAGGTTATATCTGTGTGTTCAGGATGGGGGACAGCCGTTGTGAGTCTTTCATCACGTACACGAGCACCGTTCCACCAACGTGCCACTTTCTTCTACCTTGTTCTATCCACCGTAGATGCAGGTGGGGCAAGAGGGTCAAGTCGAGTGTCGGATTCGTTTGGGCGCCTATACATTTCCTTTTCTGGATTTATCATGCCTATCGTTCATTCGCGCCTCGAAGATGAAAGACCTTCACTCGAAGACCCTAAGTGCTTTCACGAACACCACATGGTCCACGTGCAACTCATACGAGTTCCATCAGGCGGGTTGTCGGTTGGGAAGGTCGGCAAGTCGAGTTGTTTGCCTGGAAACAACAGGAGGCGCTTACCCTGCAATGCGGGTTTTGCGTTTCCCGCCTACGCCTCTTTCTGTCCTCAACTCCCACTCTGACATGTTCCAAGCATACGCTTAGCAGCAAAGTGCTGCTGGTACATAACGATGGTATGGGTCATTCATGTTTCTGTTATGCTGGCTATTTTCTGATGGTTTTGGACGCCCCGGCGTAGCCAATAATTATAGAATGAGGACATGCATGTCACTACTGAAAAGCGAGATTTGGACTCGAAGGAAGTACCTGAAATGGCAAGCGATGCTGTCCTTCTTTTGTTGCATAGTTCGCTCAAGCTCAGCAATGTTTTCTCTAGGGACATCTCAAGTCGGAGCCCTTGCAATGGAGGTTGAACTCGAAACCGTAGGTTGGGCCGACGGCCCTTTTATTCCACCGTCGCCACGAGTTCCTTGTCGCGGAATAGTCAGCCAGAATATTTAATCACCATGAGTAGATCCGAGGGATATCTAACGTTTCTGTGAAGTTGTTGCCTTACATATCAATGATAATGTTAGAAGCACATGGTCACATTTAGATCAGCAGGCGTGGAAGCACATGCACAGCTTAACCTACAAATTTGTCTCCTTGAACACAGCACTGTGATTTCCAGTGACCGCTTTGTTGTTCTTCAAATCGTTCAACACCATCCAGTATATAAGCCGCAACCAATCCTTTCGTGATCAACCTCGTTGTTCCGATGTACGAGAAGGCCAGCAGCTTCACTATCAATGGCGGCAACTTCACTGAGATCAACCATCATCATGTGCAAAACGGTGCGACCTTTCAAACCCCAGAGACCTGTATTGACGCTGCTATTGTTCAGGAATGGAAGTATTGCTCTCCCGCTGTCTTACGGATGCGGCTTACAACTCAGCCGCTCGAGAACAGAAAGCCAATTGTTACCCGGGAACTCGCACCCAGCACATTAACGACATAACGGGTTGGGCAACAGTGTCCGGCCAAAATCCTCGTCGACTGTTCTCAATGCGTGGCGCTGCAGGAACCGGGAAAACATCAATCGCTCAGTCTTGTGCAGAGCAAGCGGATGGAAATGGTGTCTTGGGAGCATCCTTCTTCTTCTGGCGCGATAATGGTGTCGTCGATCCTACCTGCCTCTTTCCTACTATTGCCGTCCAACTCTCCAGGAGGATCAGGCCTTACAGAGTGATATTAGAACGTCAAGTCAACGACGATCCCTCGCTTCCAATGGCAAGAATGGATACCCAGTTGAGGGAGTTGATACTCAAGCCTTTTCTTGAACTCGAGCGAGATGGTGTTCGAATCCAGCCGAGGATCGTATTTATCGACGGTCTTGACGAGGCCGCAACAAAGGATGCACAGTCAAAGATTGTAGAGCTCATCGCGGGATCAATCAAGGCGCACGATGCCAGAATACCTCTCCTTTGGTCCATCTTTTGCCGACCCGAGTCCCACATTATTCATGCCTTCTCTGACCATGTGTCTTCTTCCCCATTCTATTGGGAGATCACGCTTCATGCTTCGGAAGAACTTGACGATGAAATTGAACTGTATCTACGAGGCTTCCTCCGTGGCAGAATGGCCTGCCGGACTGGAGGTTTCTTTGGCCCGTCAGTTGGCGCTGTTCAATGGCCGTCTGACAAGGATATTGGAGAACTAGTCAGGTTATGCCAACGTCTGTTCATTTACGCCGCTACACTTGCCAGATATATCATGAATCCCAACTCCTATAGCCCCGAAAAACGACTCCAAGAGGTGCTTTCTTTTCATTCAACTCATTTGACACCAGAGGACGAACAGCCCAATCCTCTGGCTGAACTGGATGCATTCTATTGCATGATCATGAGTTTCATCCCTCGTGACGTCCTCCCCGTTGCCCAGCAAATTCTTCTTTTATATCATGAGACTCTCCTTTCCCATAATCGCGAGACAACCCCCTTCGGACAACAGCTTGAACTTCCACAAATTTGGCTTTTGGCAAACCTTGCTGGACTTTCTTTGTGGGAGTTGGTGGATGCACTCTCAAGCCTTCACTCCGTCCTCATGCTTAAGAAAGTGGAGAGATCCAAAGCTCAAGACCAATTCAGATTGGCAACCCTTTTCTTCCACCATGCCTCATTCATGGAGTTCCTTGTTGACAAGCGGAGATCTGGGGAGTATTGGATTCAGGATCAGAAGCTTTGGTCCTCTCTTGCTAGTAGATGTTTGCATCTTGTGAACAAAATGCATTCAATGAATTCTCTTCCTCGTGGTAGGCTTGCATGCATGTTCTTTTTACACACCTGCTGACTCTGCTTTCCAGATGACAAAATTCGAGCCCTCAGGTCATTGCTCACAGCTCTCCCTGAAAAGGACTGGCGAGTTCTCCAAGTTCGAAATGAGTTATACTACTATTACTTGCACCCGAACCTGTTTATCTGGTGTGCAAGAGCTGGACCTGAGACTAGCAGTCAAGCCCTAAACGAACTCCGCCTCGTTGATTTCAATGCATTTAAAAGCCTCGGCCAAGTGTTCATGGAGAGAGACAAACTCACAGAACTTCTTAAAGAGGCATGTGTGAACTCTTATCTCATTCATGCAACATTGCTGATATCATGTCTCGGATAGTACCCGGAAGACTTGCAAGAATCCGTCCGCCAAGTCCACTGTACACCACCTGATGATTCTGAGTGGCATTCACCACCTGAGCTCACAGCTCCAATCTCCGAGATATGCAAGTTTCTTGTCAATGGATTTGAGCTTCTTCGTCGTTACACTAGTAGCAAGCATAAAAAGGAGTTTGCAAGTTTCATTCAAGATCTTTTCACCAGTCAGACCTGATTCATAGCTCATGAAAATGGCATGAGTTGCTAAACTTCATTCAGGTCGCTCCACGGAATCTCAACATATTTTTTCCAAAATTCAGGAAATTTCCTGTGCTCGTTATGAGGAAGAAGCAAAGAAGGTGGTGGGTGTTTAGGTGTTCCAATCATAGATTTTTCGAAGAAAATAACAGTTACCATGTAATCCCAGCAATATCTAGATGGGGCTGACCTGTTGGAATTTTACAACAAGGAATGGGCTGATACTTGGAAGAACTATTTTACTGAGGAGCCTTTTTATTACCATACTTCTTCGAATGTCCTTCATGTGAGTTTTATTTTCTGACATCCCACCACATTCCTTGGGTGACACAGCATGGTGGATACAGCTCATGTGTTCATCTTGGAACATGAAATTCTTTGAAGTAATGGGAAAAAAGGGATATTGCCAACTTACTGAGGCTGCTCTGAACATTCTCACTCAGCAAGAAGACGGGGATTTAATTGACAGGCGATTGCTCACCAAGGCTCTTGAAACCTTGTCTGATTCCCGGGAACTGCCACGCAGATGCGGGAGTAATATCGACCCAATCAACACTGTCAGATTCCATAGCACAAATTTCGAGGAGGGATTTTTCAAGCTCCTGTCCCGGTGCTATGCCACGAGAGCGGCGGAGATTTCGTTCAATTCCTATCCCCTGTCAACCTTCCTGGATGTTGTGAACGACATGTTCCATGAAGATTGCAGCATTATCGGGCTCCGATCCATGGATGATGCACGTCTTTCGTGGGCTAGCTTCTTACTCCAGAACTTGATTCGAGAAGCATGTGCTCAAGCTCTTGTAGACCACCGTTCTGAGGAAGTTTGCGCCGAGTTTGGGAGGCTTCTGGGGAAATCTGCATATGACAGCGGACATCTGCAAAGCATTTCTCTCCTCTTTACATCTTTTCAGCCGAAGCGCCAGAGACTCAAATCACTACTGGAGATTTTCAGAACTCATGTTCAAAAGCATGCGCTTGCCACACTTTCCAATGTTGGCATCATATCAAAAGACAATATCAAGGGATCTACAGACCCTTGTGTTTCTACTCTCCTGGAGATTCGCCACCAATATTTGGAGATGGTGAAGGACGTTTTCAACCCCGATAACAGATTTCTTGATAGTCTTGATGAGGCTTTTCGAGCAGTCATACGCGAATATCCACAGTTGTGCCATCCAGGGCTTGAACGCTTGAGCGAACAAGAACGGCATGAAATTTTTGGTTATTCGATTCCTGACGTGTCAACGTCACTCGAGGTGAGTCTTTCCATCTCATATATAATACCTCTTAATTCATTTTTTTGTCCAAATGTGCCCTGCCGTTCAAATAGGCATTTGACATCTCTGACGTCGAGTGGCTACAGAGCACATCAGGGGTTCAGGTCATCTCTGAGCCCGTCGTCGAGGGTTCTGCCACCGATGCACAGCTGGAATTACACCAGCCATTTTCACACTCTCCATCAATCTCTGATGTTATCGTTCTTCATCCTGCCCGATTGCCCGAGCCAGTGGCAAGTGTAAAAGGAGAGGAACAAGCCACAGTCATACCTGAAAGCTCTGTGCTGGAGCCATTGTCGAGTGAAAAGATACGATCGCGGAAGAGGGATAAAGTTCTACCATTTTTCAAAGGGCTCATAAAACATCACCAATGATCTTCACGTTTATGTAGGGCTATCTGTCTTCTTAGGTTTTGATTTTTCTCTATTCTGATCTGTGACTATAGTTGTTGCTCGGTTATTCAGGAGCTTGTGCGTCAGCCTTAAAAATTAAATTGTTGTGAATCAATCTATTTTCCGTTCCCAAATAAAATATGGCGGGTTCTTGACTAGGAAGGCGCTAGAGAACAGGAGGAGTCCAGCAGGCCAAATAACACGGCACTTGTTATAAATTGATTAGAATTTCGGTCTTGGAACAGAATACAGCGAGTCCTAAGATAAGAGTGAGACAAGGAATGGTAGAACACCAGTAGGGTATGCACGACATGAAGAGCGGTGATGCTGTTAATCTTTTCAGAGACAAGAAATCCAGAATATCGTCCGCCGATCCACTGCAGCATGAAATGTACCAGCAAAAGATTAAATTTCAAGGAAGGAAACGGGGTAATACATTATGTTCGATCACAAGCATGTTGCAGTCATGAAGTCCATGATCAGGCCCCTGCGACTCGCTGAGTCGACGAAAGAGATGCCGATGGTGAGCGGCGAGATCCAAATATGGAAGTTGATGGATTCTGGAGGACATTGCATAAAATCCAGCTCTCCCATCTGTGAGAGAGGGATAGCACGGAAAGCTAAGCGCAAACACGATGGTGTTGTGGCACGCACCAAAAGTTGTCAAGGTGGAGAAATTTCTCCACAAGAGGCGAACAAAGGTAAAACCGAGAAAGGAAACTATTGGGCGTTTCGAGAATTCAGGTCTCCAAGCACACACCTCAATCTCTCCACTTTTATTCCCGACCACAATAGGAGCAGCGCATATTGAGAGTGAGCATCTGCATAGATCACTGCCGATGCCTCCAGAGACTTCAGGTGAACATTCCTTACTTCACGGGCGGCCAGGGTCCAAGAAGCAAACGCAGAAAACAACTCATGACCATGAGCTGATACCGTTGGCACGACCAATTTGTTGCGATTTTTTGGCGGGTTGAGGTTGTAAGGGGTGCATTACAGTGGGGAATGTGGTTCGACAGCACGACGATTAGGTTGGAAGATGTCGATGTTAGACGTGAATGAATCAGACGAACAATGAATGGATGGAGAATCGAGATGCAATTGATAGGAGATGAGGGAATGCCATTCGCAGTGGTTGCAGGAGCATGAGCCGAGGGACTGAAGGCGTAAGAGACGAGAAGAATGGATCCGGAATTCTATTTCAAAAGACAGTTCGAGAATAGCTCATGCAACGATTAATGGAACATGAGGTATTTGAGGTAGTTTCTGAATGGCGGGGAACATAGTAAGGTATCCGTAAGTGAGCGAGCAACTTGAACGTGAGAAACCAGATTTGATGGACGGTGTTGCACAGGGTCTGGTTTGTTCCACTGTATTCAGTACTCTTAATCCTCCGAATGCTTTACGCCTGCATTGCACAGATCCTCAAGCTATACACCCAAGGCTTCGACCAAGGGACGCTTGAACCTCAATTCATCTGACATTGTTTTGTTCAACAAACACGCTAGCTTCAAAATCGCTTTCTAGTGCTGCGTGGGCTATGATTCTTGCTATGATTCTTACAATGCACTTCTGGGAATTCGGGAAACGACAATCTCTTCAGAACACCGCGTTCTCATACTTCGTCGGAATACTGGTGGACGAGGAAATCTAATGGTGAGATAGCGTACAGCTTGTTGCATATGTTGCACTCATATCTCATATCGTGTTTCACAGCTAACTGTTACGATACATAGGCCTCATGGTATCCCTCGAGCTACTTCACACCATTTCCCCTTGAGCCATCACCACTATTCGCTAGTATAAACACGTCGCCCAACAGGCTAGCCCTTTCTTTGGCACGAACCACTGCACAAAGGCGAACTTGGCTGAACGCCTTGCGAAGCCATCCTATCTTGTGCTCAATCCCGTCAACATTCTCGACCGAGCATATACTGAGGGCAATGCACTCTGCGACCCATAGCAGTTTATCTTTTGACCGTTGAGTCCGTTGGGGCTACAACAGCATATTCAGGGTGAGGCACAGCCGTTGTGAGTCTTTTATCACGTTGACGAGCACCGGTTCACCAACGCACAACTTTTTTTTAACCCGCGCTGTCTTTCAAATTCAAACGTACGGACTAGCGATTTCAGTTTACTGTCGGACTCGTTTGGGCGCCTAGTTGTTTCCTTTTCTGGATTTCTCATGGCCATTGTTCATTCCCGCCTCGAAGATGAAAATCCCTCGCATGAAGATTTTGAATGCTTTCACAAGCATCCCATTATGTATGCGCAACTTGTGCGAGCTTCACTGGGCGAGCCATTGGCTGGAGACGTTGTGAGGTCGATTTGTGTGCCGGAGCCTCGACAAGCGCTTATGATGGAATGCTGGTTCTGCATTTCTCATTCGCGCTTTCTTTCCGGCTGCGAATTCTGGCATTTGTGCTTCCTGAGCGTGTGTCCTACGGTGAAACATCTCAAGACAACGGAAAGAACTTGTCTGGGCCATTCACCCTTTCTTTATACCAACACAACTCTGATGCTTTTGGTAGTATGCAGCGCATCCTGATGTAACCTTACCAGAGGCTATCGCTTCCTCAACTCGTTGATTGGTCCCCTGAATCTTATTTTGCCACTTTTGTCCTCGTGGCTCATTTACACTGAGCGCCCTCTCATTGAGTCCTAAACCCATGACACGGCCAACGTTTTTGTTCATTCACATGCTAACCGGGTTGCTGTTATGAAAGCGATTCAGACTCCAATGTCTTCTTGATCATTCGATCATCGCAGCGCCAGAACCTCCCTCTTCGGCAGTTGCACTTGAATGGTTTGATATTAAAGGGCGCAGAACTACGGTAGTCGGTCTTCTGAATGTACAGATAAGTCTCAATGTAATGGTACAAGAAGCCAATACTACTTGTTTCATTACCAAAAAGTGGAATTTCGACTCGAAAGACACAGCTTGCAAAAAGCAATTGACCTCTCTGGGGAAGTCTCCAGTCGAAGCCCTTGGGGCGGTGGATGCACTCGAAGCCGTGGCTGGGATGGTCATTATCGCAGAATAGTCGACCACAGAGCATTCGTCTTTGATCGCTTATACTAAGCAAGGATATATGTACCGGAAATTGATGATCCAAGTATATTTACACTCCTGATCCATTATTTATCGTCGTCTATGTCATGTATAGAACTTGTTGGCATTTCTCCGGCTACATTTCACGTTCATATATATGTAACAGTCGGACGGTAGACCCACCATCTGCATGGAAGTACCAGGGGACCCCGGACTTCAATATTCAGCTTCAGTTTCACAATGCCGCAACGACGGCAGTGCAAGTACAGCAAGGGCCTCGGAGCTTCCCAGTGGGAAGCTGTGGAGGGGCTCACCACCCGAGCGTTCAATGTTCAATATTCACGAGTCAAGTCCGTGTTTAAAACGAAACGATTTCAGATTCGGTGACAGAAAAAACACCGACGGCAGGTCCAAATATGGAAGTCAGTTGATTGTGCAAAAAAATACAGTTTTCCAACTCCGGCTTCCATCCGTGGGGGGAGGCATAGGTCATAAAAGCTGTGCATACACACGGCGGTGCTACAGCGTGCGCCAAGAGTGATTGAGGTCGAGAAATTTCTCCGAGAGAGATGAATGAAGGACGGTGAGGGTAAAACCAAAAAAGGAAATCGTCCGATGGGCGTGTCCAGAATACTTCCATCTATCCACCGTTACTCTGGCCACGATAAGTATGGAGGCACGTATCAGCTACGGGGTGCCTTGTATGCTATCAGTGCCTTCACAAATCTTGGTGAGCACCCCTCGTCTTCAGAGTGGATCTGAGCTTTTCGCATCTTCCAGAAGAGCGCGAGGGTGCAAAGAGTGATGACGCCAAGGCGATAGTGAAAGGGGAAGAACACTGTAATCAGGATTCATGGTCACACCAGAGCAAGGTGGAACGTGATGGACTCGAGGTTCGACATTTCGCACTCGCCCGGGAATTTTGAGCCAAGCGTCGTCAACTCGTCGTGTTGGCTATCTCTCGGCATCCCTTCCTTGCATCCGTATATGACGATGCTACAAGCACCGTTCTTCTGATGCACCCCTCTTGAGGTGATGTTGCCAGCGTTCGGACCTCTGAACAGATGAATCATCCTCAAAGGTTAAACCGACTGAAATGAGATGAAGTGCCGAAATCGAAGACGGCGATCAACACGTGTCGCAAGCTTTCGCTCGGGATGATAGGCAGGCGAGAGGTATTGGGAAATCGAGAGACGCAAATTGGGGCGATATTTGCGTGGAGGGGAACGAAGGATTGAAGGAGGGATATAATGATGTGGCGGCAAGGCAGCCGAGATTCTGAATCAAGAGCATAGGCGTTTGAGTTATGGGATATGGCCTACGAAATCATGATTCAATTAGAGCCAGAATCACTAGGCCTACAAACAAAACCTGACTCACACATTAGCACTGTGCAGGAGAGAAGGATTGAGGACGTTGCAAGGACGAGGAAATTGAAGGGATATGGAAGATTGGGATAGGATCAGAGTTGATCAGACCGAGAGGGTCGAAAGGCACATCGTCAACGATGACAGGTGTGTCGTAGACGATGGTATATGCAGCGATTCAAGCGAAGCAACTGGTAGCCTGTAGGTTTCTAGATGTAGGAACGGAAGAGCACAATATCTAGCTTGTGAGTCAACAGGTTGAAGAAACCAATACAGCATATGCATTGACTCACCGTTGTCAGACCAGCATATCAACGATTTCCAACGACTCCACTGTTGAGTACTTGAGTGCTGAGCGCGAACATTGCACAGATGACTTTGTTGTATTGTCAAGGCGGATGTACGCTCAGCACAGATGAGTAAACTTGTCAGGTTGAAACAAAACCTTGCCGCTAAGCATATTGCCGAAGACCAGGTTGGTCTCAAAAGTCCATACAATCGTATTGGAACAATGACAAAAGACATCCACGAGCAAGCGAGGACGAAAGTACATGGTAAACGAAGGTTTGAGCTTCCAGCTCTTAGCGCTGAATTCAATGGCACACGCGATGTGAGAAACTAGGTTTGATGCCGTCAAATGCCGGGGTTTTTGTTACTCAACTGCATTCCGTGCTCTTAACCCTCCAAATCCTTCGCGCCTGCGCCGATTAGGTCTTCAGACTGTATATATGAGGGTTTAACCATTGGATACCAAAACCTCAATGCATCTGGCTTTGCTTGTCTCCTCAAGTGCCCTGGTCTTCAAACTTTGTTGATCCGGGACCAAGTGACTGCGTTTTGTAGACGGCAATCGTCACAACACACACCTGGAGCCTAGATAACGCAATTTTTCGTGGCTCCTGCGCTTCCGTATCTTTGTTGGAATGCTGTTTGGCTAGAGACTCGAGTGGTGAGATAGATTACAGAGTGTTGCATAATAAATTGTACTCATATTTCATAGCGTTCCTCTCAGTCGACCGCTGGAACCCACGCGTCTTATGGAAGACTCGAGGTACTCTATATCATTCCTCCTCCAGCCACCATCACCCATCACTCGTCGCTAATCTAGATATGTCGCTCAGCTGTCTCGTCCCTTCTTCAACCCGACCTCTGCCTTGGTTGAACGTCCCACTAGGTCGCCCCATCTTATCCCCAATCCCGTCAGCAATCTTCGCCGAGCGTATATATGCTAGGCTCGCCATGCTCACTCTACCCATGACGTCTTACTTTCTGTCTGTTGATCTCCTTGGGACGACAACCGCATATTCGGGACGAAGGACAGCTGTTGTCAGTCTTTCCCTGTATTCATGAGTACCGTTTTACCAACGCGCAACTTTTTAACCATGTGCCATATGCTGTGGTGGAACGTATGGACTACAGGCTGGAGCTTAATGTCGGATTCGTTTGGGCGCCTACACATTTCCTTTTCTGGATTTGTCATGCCCATCGTTCATTCGCGTTTTGAAGACAAAAGACCCTCACTCAAAGACCCTGAATGCATTCACGAGCACCACACGGTCTATGCGCGACTCATACAAGCTCCATCGGGTGGGCCGGAGGTTGTGGAGGTTGAGAGGTCGAATTGTGTGCCAGGAGTCTCAGGGGGCGCTTATGGTGAAATGCCAGTCCCCACTGGCGCTTTATGTCCGACCGTAAGTACTGCCCTTTACGCTTTGGAAAACGGAAAGAAATTGTATGAACCATTCACGCTTTCTTTATGCTGGCTCGTTTCTGATACTTTTAGTACTGGGCAGCACTAGTGCGTTCCCGATGAAATCGTGCTGGGGCCTTGCCCTCAACTTGTGGAGTGGCTCCCTCAATCTTCATTGCCACCATCCTCGTGCTCGCATCAACCGAGCGCTATCTCATTGTTTCATTGAATTACAGATCCATTGTAGCTGCCAACGCTATTGATCACTACGCCAATATACCATTCACACGCAAGTTGGGATTTTGTCATGGCGGACGAAACAACAAACGTGTTGAACCCTTAGGCCTCAGGATCCTGTCCTTTTTATTACTGCGCCCTGAGGATCTTCCTTCCTCGGTGGTTTTAGGATGTGAAAATTGTACATTAATGGTTTATTTTGATTCCTCATTATGAAACGGGGCGAAACTATGATAATTGGCACCTTGGATGTACAGATAGGCGCTGATGTGAAGCTCAGTTGTTTTTCCGGGGACATCTGGAGTCGGAGCTCTTAGAGAGGAGAATCTACTCAAATCCATAGGTCCGACAATGGTCCTTCAGCTCTATCATTGCCATCAGTTCCTTGTCGCAGAACAATTAGCCAGAATGAATACTTGTTCTGGGTGCCAGCATCCAAAACACTCACCATTCTCTGACGAGTCTGCGGAATCGGTGTTTTCCAAATTAATAATAATAGACCCAATGATAAAACATGGTTACATCAACAGGCGTGGAAGAGTTTGCACACAACACAGCACCAAGATTTCTAGGAATCGTCCTTCAGATCGCCCACCACCGTTCAGCATTTGTGCATCAGCCGGACCCCTTGTAGCCAAACTCATCCTTGCTCACATTTCCGATGTTCGCGAACGCCAACAATTTCAGTATTAATGGCGGGAACTTTACAATCAATCATAATGAACAGAGCGGTACGACCTTCCACAAGCTCAGAGATTTGTATTGATGCGGCTCTCGCTCAGGAATGAACGTCTTGCTCTCTCGCTGTCTTCCAGAGGCGGCTTACGACTCGGCCGCTCGCGAAAATAAGGCTAGCTGTTACGCAGGAACCCGCACTCAGCACATTAGCGACATAACAGGTTGGGCAACAATGTCCGGCCAAAATCCTCGTCGCTTTTTCTCAATGCGTGGGGCCGCAGGAACCGGGAAAACGTCAATCGCTCAGTCTTGTGCAGAGCAGGCAGATGGAAATGGGGTCTTGGGAGCATCCTTCTTCTTCTGGCGTGATAATGGTGTCGTCGACCCTACCTGCCTCTTTCCTACTATTGCCTTCCAGCTCTCCAGGAAGATCAGGCCCTACAAAGCCATATTGGAACGTCAAGTCAACGACGATCCCTCACTTCCGATGGCAAGGATGGATACCCAGTTGAGGGAGTTGATACTCAAACCATTTCTCGAACTGGAGCAAGAGGGTGTTCAAACCCAGCCAAGGATCGTAATCATTGACGGCCTTGATGAAGCTGCAACGAAGGATGCACAGTCGAAGATTGTGGAGCTTATTGCAAAATCGATCAAGGCACACGGTGCCAGAATACCTCTCCTTGGTCCATCTTTAGCTGACCTGAGTCCCACATTACTCATGCCTTCACTGGCCATGCGTCTTCTTCCTCATTCTATTGGGAGATCATGCTTTACGCTTCCGAGGAACTTGACAAGGAGATTGAACTGTATCTACGAGGCTTCCTTCGCGATGAAATGGCCCGCTGGACTGGAGGTTTCCTTGATCCGTCTTCCGGCACTGACGAATGGCCGTCTGACAAGGATATTGAAGACCTAGTCAGATTATACCGACGTCTTTTCATTTACGCCACTACACTTGCCAGATACATCATGAATCCCAACTCTTATAGCCCCGAAAAACGACTCCAAGAGGTGCTTTCTTTTCATTCAAGTCGCTTGACACCAGAGGACGAACGGCCCAATCCCCTAGCAGAGCTGGATGCATTCTATGGAATGATTATGAGTTGCATCCCCCATGACATCCTCCCCGTTGCCCGACAAATCCTTCTTTTACATCAAGAAACCCTCCTTTCCCATGCGGATGATCCAGCCCCCTTCGGACAAGGGCTTCAACCCCTACAACTTTGGCTTTTGGCAAACCTTGCTGGACTTTCTTTGTGGGAGTTGACAGATGCACTCTCAAGCCTCCACTCCGTCCTCATACTGAAGAAAGCAGAGGGATCAGCTCGAGATCAATTCGGATCGGCAACCCTTTTCTTCCATCATGCCTCGTTCATGGAGTTCCTTGTTGATGAGCGGAGATCTGGGGAGTATTGTATTCAGGATCAGAAGCTTTGGTCCTCTCTTGCTAGTAGATGTTTAGATCTTGTGAATGGAATGCATGCAATGAATGCTCTTCCTCGTGGTAGGCTTGTGAGCATGTTCTTTTTACACAGCTGCTGACTCTGCTTTCCAGATGACAAAATTCGAGCCCTCAGGTCATTGCTCACAGCTCTCCCTGAAAAGGACTGGCGAGTTCTCCAAGTTCGAAATGAGTTATACTACTATTACTTGCACCCAAACTTGTTTATGTGGTGTGCGAGAGCTGGACTTGAGACTAGCAGTCAAACCCTAAATGAACTCCGCCTCGTTGACTTCAATGTATTCAAAAGCCTCGGCCAGGTTTTCATGGAGAGAGACAAACTCGCAGAACTGCTCTCACAGGTGTGTGTGTGAATTGTTATCTCATTCGAGCAACATTTGATAAGAAATGACGTCGAGACACACTGACGTCGTATGGAGCTCACTAGGAGCATCCGAACACATGTTTTGTTTTTGTTTCATTTTTGTTCCTTTTCTCTCTTATGTCTCATATTTTCTCCTAATCGTCGTACCCTATATATAATGTATTGTAAATATCTAATAATCCATCTCTTCATCTACGTGCACTCGTCACATATACATTCATATTGTCCCGCTTTGTCCCCTTTTGTCCCCTGCACGAAAACCTCGCTCGTCAGGTTATGGGCCCCGTCGTCGAATCGTCTTCCGAAACTTTGCAGTTTCCGAAGCTCAATGGTACAAACTATCACACATGGGCCGACAATATGAAGGCTGCTCTTCAGGCCAAATCCCTCTGGGGAATTGTCTTTTTTTTTTTTTTTTAATTCAACAATTTATTATGCGGTGCTCGATTGCAGTCCGTGCCTAACTAAAACAAGCCTAGCTAGGAAAAGTCCAGAACAGAAACTAAAGTAAATACTCAAACTGAGTGTTTTTGTAAAACCATAGAAGGCACGATGACAACTACAGTACTATTACACAAAAGGAGACGAGACATTATGGTCAAGTTTAAATGAACTTACCAGCATACCAAAACACGGGTGTCCCAATGTGCATGGAAGTGGTAGAGATGGTCAGCTGTATGGTTGATCGGTTTGTGTGCAGTTGGATGTAGGCTTAATTCCTGC
>KQ962840.1:57498-70364 GCA_001563735.1 Leucoagaricus sp. SymC.cos
AAAAAAAAAAAAAAAAGAGCACAACCCAGCATGTCAATGATTGAGTTTGGCAGTAAGGTGAACTTTGCATAGGAGGCAGCAAGCTCAACCAGGTTTGTCAGGAGCTGTGTTACAGTTACATGAAGTGAATTTTGATAGAATATACCAGAATGCTACTTGATGAAGTCTAGCTCTAGGGAATTGTCTCTGGCTGTGAATGAAGCCCTCCTCAACCCCCTCACCAATTCTCTAAACTTGTTGCTGTACAAGCTGCCAAAATCACTGAAACATCTTCTACTGATAAAGAAAAAGAGGGAACTTCTATAGCAGCCCTCTATACTGGTCCTAGTGTCCTTGAGGTTCTTCAGTCAAATGACTATAGGAATTGGGAGTCAGCTATTGACTGTTATGAGAGGTAGTTAAACTGAGATGATGCTGCTATGGGTCTAATATGAAATGCCATTGAATATACACAGTGTGAGTCTGTTGTTGACTCTGAACATGCTGGTGATATGTGGGATTGTCTTTGCTTGAACTTCTTCAATCAGTGAAAGGGGATTAACATCCATTATCACTATCAGCAGTTGTATACATGAAAGTGGGATGGAACCTCACCTGTATCTGACCACATTGCATTCTATCTCAATATCCATTGTCAATTCATCAAAGCTGGTTACCTTGTTGATGATACTACCATCATCAATGCTCTTCTCCTTTTACTTCCTCACACTCCTACTTGGGACATCGTCAAGCAACATTTATTGTACAAAGGTGATGACTTTACCCTGGATCATGTCACAACAGAGCTTTCTTCTGTTCATGATCGAATCACCCAAGAAGCTCTTGCTGATGGTGTTGATAAGAAAATGAAGACACTCATGCTTGTAGCTACACAACCAGGATCTTTGAATAAGAAAGGTGGTAGTAATAGCAGTGGTGGTAAAGGTGGTGAAAAGAAGAAGAATGATGAGTCAAAGAAGGATTGGGCTAAGTGCTTGGCTAAACCTGAAGATACCTGCAACAAGTGTGGTTGAAAGAGACATTGGAGCCCCAATTGTCCCAATGAATCATGAAAAGGTGAAGAAACTGCTCACCTCACTGTGGATGATTTAAAGTCCCCTAGTTCTCATGAAGTCGGTAAGGTCTTCATGGTTATGACTCATTTTTGTGATGATCATCCTAGTATCCTTCTCAATTCTGCTGCAACTTACCACATGTTTTGTGATCATGAACTTTTTTCTTTGTTTGAAGACTTGAATGACAACTGTCTCCACTGGTGGTTCCAACTGAGTATCTGCTCAAGGTCATGGTACTATTCATTTCCAATCTCGTGTTGACTCCAACTTCCTATCTGACATCATTCTCAGTAACATCCTTTATGTGCCTGACTTGGGTACTAACCTTGTTAGTCTTGGCACTCTGCAGTGTGCAGGTGCAAAGATTCATGGACTGGACAATGGGCTAGCAATATCCCTAAATGGAGAAGATGTCATATATGTGACTCTGACAGGATCGACAGGCACTCTCTATAAAGTCCATTATGAAGGGATTGCAAAATGACATTGTGCTCATCTTGCAAAGTGAGATTCTATGCAACTTTGGCACTGACATATGGAGCATTTAAGCTCTTTCACAATTCACACTATGGAACAAACGAATTTAGTTTGAGGCCTTAAAATCTATTTGCCAAAGGATTACAATTATCTGTGTGCTGGTTGTGCACATGGAAAATCTCATTGACTACTTCTTCCAAATGTGAGCACTACCCATTATGATAAAATGGAGTTAGTCATTATGGATCTTACTGGACCAATGAACATCCCTACCTGGGATGGGTATATGTATGCTCTTGCCATTGTTGAAGTTAGCTGCTGATACCCTATTGCACACCTCTTGAAATTGAAAGAGGAGATTGGAACAGCTGTTTGAGATATTGTTGCCTTGTTGGAAAGGCAGTCAGAAGTCAAGGTTCATTGTCTTCAAAGTGATAACAGCACCAAATTCATCAATTCTGCAATGAAGAAATTCTGTTCTCTCAATGGAATTATACATGAGACAACAAATCCTTACCATCCTGAACAAAATGGCATTGCTGAACGTGCCATCACTGTTTTCCTCGAGATGATGTGCTTTATGTTACATGCTGCTGAGATAGATCTTTGTTATTGGGGGAAAGTGTTCATGTATGCCATTTATATCCATTCCCTCACCACTACATCAGAACTCGAGGGGATGGTCCCCTATGAGGCCTGGACTGGTCATAAACTAGACATTTCCCATCTCCACATCTTTGGTTCTCTTGGATGGGCACTTGTCCCAAAAGAGGTTTGATATGGTAAACTTGAATCAAAGGCAGTAAAGGTTTGAATGCTGGGTTGGTGGACTAATGAAACAAAGGGTTGGCATTTGGAAGATCTCAAAAACAGCAAGCTTATTGCCTCATGCAATGTCCAGTTTAACGAGAATGAGACTCCAAGTGAACTTGCATCCATCAATCTCCCTAAATTATCTCCTGATGAAATTGATCAGCTTGTGGATGAAGCCATACACAAATCCAGCTCTGAAGTCAAGTCTTCACCTACCGAATCTACTAGTGGACAATCTTCAAGTCCCCTTTCTTCAATTTTGCCTCAGTGTGATCCCACCAATCCTCCCTCTACTCCTAAAAAGCCTAACAAGTGGAAGAATTTTCTCCATTGTGATCCCTCGAGTTGTGTGTGTAAACCTACTCAATGTTACATCCAAGATGAATTGACACATTTTGCTTTTCTTACTGTCAATGGGGAACCTGATTCCTACTAAGAAATGATCAAATCTTTGAATGTTGAAGGCTAGAAAGAGGCCATCAGGACTAAATATAATCAATTGGAAAAGAAGGAAGTTTTTGAATGGGTAGATGACTTACCTGAAGGGAAGAAGGCAGTTGGCAGCCATATTATTTACTGTGAGAAGTTCAATAGTCACAGTAACCACATGAAATTTAAAGCTTGCATCATCACTCATGGTTTCTCACAAGTTCCTGGTGAAGACTACACTGAGACCTTTTCCTCTATCATGAAATTCACTACTCTTCAAGTTTTTCTCTCCTTGGCCACTTTCTTGGACTTCGATATCCACCAAGTTGACATTGTGGGTGTGTATCTTCAAGGGGACCTTGATGAAGACATCTATATAGAGGTACCAAAAGGTGTAGAGGATCTACACACTGAGGGACAATACTGGAGGCTGAAAAAGGCATTATATGGCTTAAAGCAAGCTGGATGACAGTGGAAAAGGTGACTCCATGAAGTTCTTACAGGTCTGGGATTCATTCGAGCATTTGCTGATGATTGTCTTTATATTCTGCATCAAAATGAGCAGATCATGCTCATTATCCTGGTGTATGTGGATGACATGGCAGTAGCGGGTCCCAATTTTTGTGAGATTATCTTGTTTAAGAATCACCTTACTGATTATTTTGAGATCACTGATATCGGCAAGCTCAAATATATTCTTGGTATACAAGTTACTCGAGATCAGTCCAACCACAAGATCTACTTAGATCAATCTGCATATGTTCACAGGCTCACCACAAGATTTGGCATGCAAAACTATCACCCAATCTCAACCCTGCTTGCTGTCAATCATGGCCTCTCTGTCACTCAATCCCCCACAACACTTGATGATCAACATGCTTACAATGAATATGCTAAAGGTATCAATTACCTCTCACTCATCAGCTCACTACTTTTCACAACTCAGACTCGACCCGATATCCAATTCTCTGTCAGCCTCATTGCACAATTTGTGGGAAATCTGGGCATTCCATATTTGGCAGCTGCCAAATGTGTCCTTTGCTATCTCAAAGGCATAGCCAACTTTCAACTCACAATTGGGCAACGAGAAGAAGGAAGTTTTGACTTAGTGGGCTGGAGCGACTCCAACTGGGTGCAAGATCCAGACATGAGGGAATCCGTAGGTGGCTTTGTATTCAATATTGCAGAAGGATCTGTTTCTTGGTCATCCAAGAAACAAAGTGTCGTTGCCATGTCATCCATTGAAGCCAAATATATTGCATCTGCCAATGCCACAAAAGAAGCCATATGGCTTCATACTCTCCTCAAAGAACTCAACTTCCTACAAACCAAAGCCACAATCATTCATGCTGATAATTAAGGATGTATCACGCTTGCTGGAAATCCAGTCTCGCATTCTCATGCCAAGCACATCAACATCTGACATTATTTCATTTGCAAATATATTGAACAAGGGGACATCAAGTTATGCTATGTCCCTACGAAGATTATGCTGGCAGATGTATTCACAAAGGCCTTACCTCATGAGGCCTTTGTAAATTTTTGCAAACACTTAGGAGTACTCCTGTGTATTTCGTCAAGTGGGAGTGATAAGAAATGACATTGAGACACACTGATGTCATATAGAGCTCACTAGGAGCATCCAAACACATGTTTTGTTTTTGTTTCATTTTTGTTCCTTTTCTCTCTTATGTCTCATATTTTCTCCTAATCACTGTACCTTATATATAATGTATTGTAAATATCTAATAATCCATCTCTTTGTCTACATGCACTTGTCACATATACATTCATATTGTCCCCCTTTGTCCCCTTTTGTCCCCTACATGAAAACCTCACTTGTCTGACATCCTTCTTTCCCACAAACCACCATCATCAATACTTTTCTAGTGGTTTTACTGCAAATACAACAACCTATGACATACACAAATCTATGGATGATAGTAGCAGAGAGTTGAAAAAGAAAGGTGGTGGATTATTTAGTGGTGTGTTGGCCAGACTCAAGGTTGTCAATATATGTGCTGGATGTACAGCATCTGCAGTTGATGTCCAAGCTACTGAATGAGCCATGTCTGAAGCTGTAGCTGCAGCTGATGAATCTGGCTCTGAATATGAATCCTCTTCCAATGAAGAAACCCCTCATAATGTCAGAGGCTGCTCTGAATCTCGACAATCTCGACATCGCTTTTCTAGGACATCTTCTGTTGTTTCTCACACATGACACTCTAGGTCAGCATCACCTACCCACAAATCTCAGCATGACATGGCAATGGCACCTCATACACAATTGCCTCCTCCCAATCAGCAAGTCCTTCAAAGGGGATGCACTACACCAACCAATGCTCAACCTTCCATTATAGAAGGCACACTCACTCCTCAACCTATGAAAATCATGGGAACACATCCAATGATGACCTTGGACATCCATTCTCCCACTTCCATTGCCACTGGACATCAACAACACACAGTCGACTTCGATGTTTAACCTGAGCCTTCTCAAATGTGGAAACAATTTGAGAAAATAACCAATGACAACAAACTACTCCCCAGTCTTGAAAGCATTATCAACGAGGCTGGCTCTTCCCTCAACACCAATACTCCTTCATTGCATTTGGGACCATTCACATCTGGACCCAATCCACATGCCAATTCTAGTGACTGGACTGACACTAATCACTTTCCTACCCTTGACCCTGCCAGAATTACTCTGGAATCTCAAGCTCCTAAATTGAATTCTATCATTGCCATGCTTGCTGGCAACTGTACCTTATATATAATGTATTGTAAATATCTAATAATCCATCTCTTTGTCTACATGCACTTGTCACATATACATTCATATTGTCCCCCTTTGTCCCCTTTTGTCCCCTACATGAAAACCTCACTTGTCTGACATCCTTCTTTCCCACAAACCACCATCATCAATACTTTTCTAGTGGTTTTACTGCAAATACAACAACCTATGACATACACAAATCTATGGATGATAGTAGCAGAGAGTTGAAAAAGAAAGGTGGTGGATTATTTAGTGGTGTGTTGGCCAGACTCAAGGTTGTCAATATATGTGCTGGATGTACAGCATCTGCAGTTGATGTCCAAGCTACTGAATGAGCCATGTCTGAAGCTGTAGCTGCAGCTGATGAATCTGGCTCTGAATATGAATCCTCTTCCAATGAAGAAACCCCTCATAATGTCAGAGGCTGCTCTGAATCTCGACAATCTCGACATCGCTTTTCTAGGACATCTTCTGTTGTTTCTCACACATGACACTCTAGGTCAGCATCACCTACCCACAAATCTCAGCATGACATGGCAATGGCACCTCATACACAATTGCCTCCTCCCAATCAGCAAGTCCTTCAAAGGGGATGCACTACACCAACCAATGCTCAACCTTCCATTATAGAAGGCACACTCACTCCTCAACCTATGAAAATCATGGGAACACATCCAATGATGACCTTGGACATCCATTCTCCCACTTCCATTGCCACTGGACATCAACAACACACAGTCGACTTCGATGTTTAACCTGAGCCTTCTCAAATGTGGAAACAATTTGAGAAAATAACCAATGACAACAAACTACTCCCCAGTCTTGAAAGCATTATCAACGAGGCTGGCTCTTCCCTCAACACCAATACTCCTTCATTGCATTTGGGACCATTCACATCTGGACCCAATCCACATGCCAATTCTAGTGACTGGACTGACACTAATCACTTTCCTACCCTTGACCCTGCCAGAATTACTCTGGAATCTCAAGCTCCTAAATTGAATTCTATCATTGCCATGCTTGCTGGCACTAATGCCTCGTGAGCTGTCAAGAACTCTGCTCCCACTTCAACATTGGTTGTTACTGATGTTGAAAACACTTCTCAGACAGCTCCAGTCAATACTGGAGCTATCTATTCTGCTCCTCTACCACAAAATGAAGATGCCATCATGTCAAATACTGAAAATGACAATGCTGGAAATATGGGTACAGTCAATGCTGCTCAAGGCAGCAATACTGACCCCATACAAAGCTGTAGTCCTCCAGTTGAAGAATACAAAGAAACTATTAGCAAAGCATCATTAATGCTACAAGAGTGCACAGACTGGATTTGTCTTTTTCCAGTCAATAAAGGCAAATATACCCCCAGCGGTGCGATAGCTGATGAGATCGCATATCTGCTTACTGCATTATATGATGGTGGATGGGAACACACTGTCATTGAAGACTCTAGCATTATTGAAGGTTATGTTCTGAAAGGTGTAACTAACTTTACTATCAAACAGCTTATGGATAGGTTGTTTTTCCCTTCAAGACCACCATTTGTGGAGAAAAAGAACAAAGGCAAAGCTAAGGAAGTCGTGCCTTCCTCCCAGCCTCTTGAAAATCAAGATGTCAAAATGATATCGACTGAGGGTGTTAAATGAACTCAAACTAAGCCTATGCCCAAATGCACCCCCCCAAAGCCCCCCATCAAAGCAGCCTTCCCTCCCCCACCTATACCTAAGGTGAGTGACCCACCTCAGCACTCTAGCACAAAACCCTCCCCCCCTTCTTCTACACAACCAGGTAAATCATATGCTGTGGTTTCCTGGTCTAATGCTTCCACTCCTTCTACCACAGCCACCAAACAAGTGGTTGATTTGGTAGAACTCATCAAACTATATGGTGACAAATTACCTGCTGAATGCATCACCACCATGCACCAAGCTGCTGTTGGAAATGCCGACAGTAAAAACACTAACAACAATTCAATTCCTCAGAAAAAGAAGTTTGTCATTAAATCGACCACATGGAAACCTACCCAAAAACAAGTCCTCGTTCTGTATTCTGAGACAGTGACTGTCCACTGCCTCCAATGCCACCAACATATCCTTGAGACTGTCAATTGCGGTCTCATTGATTAACATTCCAAACTTCACATTCTTGCCATGTCTGAAGGACGTTCTGGCACTGTACTTGGTCTCTCATTCTCCACCAATCTCATACCTACCCCTGCCAAAAATGGTATCATTCATGAATGGATTTCAAAAGCCATTCAATGTAACAAGGACAAAGTCCCTATTCCCAGGGCTCCTATGTCCAAGTCTTACCTCAAAATCATTGGGGTAAACTTCTATACACTCACTGACTGGCATGACGATGGCTCTAATCAGCTAACAGCTGACGATGTTTTATATGTCATGAACTATAACCCACTTTTTGAACAAATCACACTCACTTCCCCTCCACACATCATGAGAGCCACTCTGCACTCTGACATGGCTATCATCTGGTTTGACATTTGGGATTCACAAAATGGAACCAATGCCAAGCTCCTCATTAACTGCTCCTTCAATTTTGATAAAGACATCGCTGTTATCTGGGCATGCAATATGCATCCTGGAGTCTCCTAATGCCAGAACTGCTGGAAATGGGGTCATATTACTGCTAAGTGCAAGTCTCAAGGATAGAAATGTGCTAAATGTGGCAGTCCTCACAAGACCAAAAATCATCGCAACATATCCTGGTGTTGCCAAGTGAACCCTAAAGCCAAACCTCTACGAGAGGTGACTGAAGATGGAATGCTCTGTCCTCACCAATTCAAATGCATTAACTGTAAAGGTGATCATTTGGCTAACGATAAGCAATGCCCATATTGGCATAATTGATTCAATCATATCTGGCATAATAACAAAGCTCAGGAAGCCAGGGCCCAAAGGGCTCAATGTATTGAAGTTGCTATCCAGCACAAACAAGCTACCTTTTCTCCACAGGACCATCAAGGGTCCAATGTTCCTTCATGAAGAATTTAACTCTTGATTCTCTTTGTGTTTTTTCTTTCAATGCTAATCACAATTATGCTGTCATGGAAACTTCTCTTATTACTTTGATTGACAACTTTGACATTATTTTCTTTCAAGAACCTGCATGGAATATTGTTAGAAATACTATTTCCACTGATTCTGCTCTAGGCAAACACATTATAGGAGCACCAATTCATCCCGACTGGATCTATCTTGCCCCCTCCCTCCCCTCCCCTGTCAAACCTCAGGTTATGGCTTATATTCACAAATGTCTGTCATATTTATGACCTTTCCTCATCAACTCATACACTGATCTTGATCATGACATCCTCATCCTTTCCTTATCCTACAATCAACACATTCATTATTTGATGAATGTGTATTCTGATGACAAACACCTCACATTGGATCATCTCCAACAATGTGTCAACTTGCTACCCCAGCTACTCTATGTCAGTGGAGACTTCAACATATGCTCCAAAGAATGGGACACTAATTGCCAAACACAATCCAAACATGCAACTCACCTCATAGATCTCATGACTGACCTAGGCCTTGATCAATCCATTCCAATTTTCAACATACTCACTTGATACTCTGCTGATCCATCTAAAAATAACACTATGATCGATCTCATGTTCATTACCAACAAAGTTGATGTTGACAGTCACTACATACTCCCCGAATATCAGCTACAATCTGATCATGCTCTGCTTGCAATCACAATCCCCATCTCTCCAAAATTTATTCCCATTCAGAGAAAAGGTCTTAAATGAGGTTCTGACGAAGAATGAAGCTTTGTAAATGAGTTGGCAGTAGGGCTTTCAGCACTTCTGTCAGTTGATCTTTCGACTGAAGTGCATATCCTAAGCGCTTCAGTGCAGATAGCTGACCTCGTCAGTGAATCGTGGAACAAACATGCCACTATGAGTTTTATTTCAATATGCTCTAAGCCATGGTGGAATGAGGAGTGCAGAGAGGCATTACAATGATACTGTAATGATCGCATCAAAGATAACTGGCACATCTTCTGAAAATCTGTACGGATAGCTAAGAGAAAATTTTTCAATGGAAAAATTGAAGAAATCATGGAGGACAACAAATGACCTTGGGATCTTATGCCTTGGATCAAAGATCGTAAACTACCACCTGCCTGAGCTATTGTTCATAATGATAAACCTTGCCATTCACTCGACAACCTTTGGGAAGCTTTTGATCAAACTTATAATTCCATGTCTAACAGATCTGTTGATGCTCACATACTAGACAACTTATGCGATATCCCCAAAAGAAAATGAATACCATTCTCTGTTCTGGAACTTACTGAGGCCCTTAAAAGCTGTTCTAACACATCTATGCCTGGTCTGGATCACGTCTCCTGGGCTCACCTCAAGATGCTTCTATCTGTTGATGATTGCATCCCCCTCTTCTTCACCAGGCTAGCTAACACATGTCTATCTGTTGATTACTGGCCATCCCACTTCAAAGAATTGGTTTCAGTTATCATTCCTAAACCAAACAAACCATCCTACCATCTTCCTAAAACTTTTCAACCCATTGTGCTCTTAAATACTCTGGGAAAACTTTTTGAAAAAATGCTCGCTAAACAAATGCAATATGAAGCTGTCAAACATGAAGCAATTTTTCCTTCACAATTTGGAGGAATTATTCAACATAGTACTGAAGATGCTGGGGTCTTTCTGACTCACCTTATATGTGCTGGCTGGGATAAAAAGTTACATACTTCTGTTCTAGCCTTTGACTTTTCCCAATTTTTCCTGTCTCTGAATCATTTGATGCTTTTGAATATTCTTAAAAAACAAGGCTTCATGCCTGAAGTCGTTTTCTTTTTCTCGAATTACTTGATAGGACACTCTACTATGTATTTGTATAATTCTTTTTCTTCACCTTGTTTCAATTTCAACACAGGAGTAGGACAAGGGTCTGCTCTCTCCCCTATTCTTTTGGGTCTCTACTTAGCCCCTCTTCTCTTTATAGCTAGTCAGAAACATTCTGGTCTCATTTCCTTCTTATCTTTCATAGACGATGGTATGATAGTAGCTCAAGGCAAATTGTAGCGTGAATGCCACAATAAAATCAAGGCAACCTACTGCTCTCTTGTAAACCTCATGGACTCCTTTGGACTTCTCTTGGAACATAACAAGTCAGAGGTGTTCAACTTCTCTTGGATCCCTGGAGACAACAACCCATCTATCGATCTTGGCTTTGCACCATTCACTTCTTCATCACCCCTCAAGCTCCAAGAATTCTGGAGATACTTGGGGCTTTACTTTGATTGCAAACTGACCTTTAATGAACATGTACATTACTGGTCAACAAAAGCTTTATCCTCTGTTTGCACAATGAAAATGCTTGATAACTCATGCGTGGACTTCTACCCCATCAAAAATGACTCCTATATCATTCGTGTGTTGTCCCTCTTGCCACATATGGATGCCAACTATGATATTTCTCTGGGGCTAAAATTATCAATAAACTCAAGCTATTATGACAAATGCAATGCAATGCTGCCCTATGGATTACAGGTGCATTTTGTACTTCACCTTCTGGAGGCATTGAATCTCTTGCTGGACTCATTCCTATACACCTTCACCTCAAAAAACTCATAAAGCATGCATGTCTATGATACATCACACTCCCTAAATCACATCCTGTCCATACTCTCCTGAGCACCAATAATGCCAAAGGAGCCCTTTCTCATCCTAGATTACTCAATCTCCTCTCAGAACACAACAGAGCTACCATTCAAGGTCCTTTAGTTGACACTGATGATATGCTTCTCAATATCAATGAGAAATTTTCACGCCTTCATAACACTAATTATCCTGGTTTACGCTTATTAGACAATTTTTCTGATCATTTCTCTTTCTTTGATTTTAATAGGTCAAGTCTTGAGGAACTCAGAAACCATTTGCAAAGACTCAATGTGTGCACTTTCTCTGCCCACTCAGCCTCTGACACTGCCATCATCATCACAGATGGCAGTGTTCCTAATGACTCTTGGTTACAAACATCTGCCTGCTACCAAATCTGGCATACTGGTACCCTTCTTCACTCTGTCACCATCCTTTGTGGCCGATGCACCTCATCTGAAGCTGAACTCACTGCTCAATGCTTTGGTCTCTGCAAAGCACTAGCCTCATTCCCTGATGATGTCACTAACTTCGTTATTCTCACCGATCACCTACCATCATCACATCGCCTACTTGATCCTTCCATACATGAAGGCCAATATCACTCCATAGCTGCTGCTAATGCTCTACGCCCATGGCTGGAATGTTCTAGTCTCCACAAACTTGAGTTCTGGTACATTCTATCTAAATTCGCCCTCTGCGATTGCAATACAGCACCCAACAAACCTGGCCAGTCATGCTGCCTTTTACAAAAAGTTCATCTGACCACCAAAATCAATCATTGACATGCTGGGTTGCGCTCAAGCATCTCCATGTCATATCTCCGAAAAAAGACCACTGACTCATGTCTTAAAGAGTGGCAACATACATTCTGCACCAATATGCAATATCGAGGACATTCTTTCCTCATGCTATGCAGCAAACACTTCCAGGGTGATGTCATACTACCTCAATATCACAATGGTGGTTCTTGGCTCAGAGAACTATGTGCTTCATATTCTATTGACACCAGTGACACACCTGTCACCAATTTCAACATAGTCACACACGCTGTTCATGCTATTACCAACCATGCTTCTATTGGGACTTATTGATCCTGATTTTTTCCTAAAGAATCCACCCACTGCCAATGTGGCTTCTGGATGGAATCTCGTGAACATATCATCCTTGCATGCCCTATATACATTCGAGAGGACAAACCCATATCTACATTCAAGGAATTCATCAACTTCCTTGAATACAATCCTCAAGCATTTGCATTCAACTCCAATGCTCTGCTCCATAATCCTCCCCACACTATACAATGATGAGCTGGGCTTTACTTTAGCATCTCCTCATCACCAACTCCTCCACAATTACCTGCTATACCTATACAACATGCTGGGTTGCATTACGATGTCTCCATGTCTATTCATCCATCTCTACCACTTCTGCGTGCATCGAGGCTCCCATGTCTTGGTATTCCGGTAAGTTCATTTAAGCTTGACTAGAATGTTTCATCTCTTCTCCTGTAATAGTACTGTAGTTGCCATTGCATCTCCTATAGTTTTACAAAAATGCTCTGATATGAGTAAATAGTTTCGTTTTGTTTCATTTCTGGACTCTCCTAGCTAGTTTGTAATTAGTTAGGCATGGACTGCGATCAAGCACCATGTAA
>KQ962840.1:83336-121168 GCA_001563735.1 Leucoagaricus sp. SymC.cos
CCCCCAGCTCAGCTGAATATGGCAGCCTACACCCAAGATAGGCTCTTTCTACACCCAGGGGTGGACAAAGAGCAGGTAGAGTCCCTTGCCCCCACCCCCGCACAATGCGGAGCATGGGCGCTAAGGAGCAACTAGCACAGCCCCCATCAGCCACCAATGCCAGACCCCCCAGAAGCCCAGATGAGCCCCCAAGAAACCCGGTGACCGCTGAAGAGTGGCTGCACCGTTCTTATTCTCCAGGGAGGTGTGCAAAGGAAAACGCCCTCAGGTTCTCCTTGCAGAATTCAAGCAGCTCCTCCCAAAGTTTTGGGAAGGGCCGAGGAGGGCTGAAGTCAATGCACTCAGTCAGGACATGCTCGCAAGTCTGCAGACGAGCAGACCTGCAAGGGCAGGAATGATCATCAGAAAGCTTAAACCGGCGTCTAAACTCCCTGATGGGTGCATGTTTCAAAACTGCCCGGCAGACCCTTGCACAGGTAGGTGAATCATGCAAATGCTTAAGCCAAGTACCCCCTGAAAGGTACGTAGGCGTCAATCGTTTACCCCTCAAGTCATTAAGGTGCAGAAAGTCTCTCCCAGAGGAGCTCGACGAAGTGAACTGCCTAGTCCACTCATCGCGACAGGCCTGAGCCTCGGCCATACAAATATAATTAAGGGTAGTGAAGGGCAGAGCCCCCACAGGCACCTTGAAAGTGGGGTCCATCGTGAAGTGATGGACCGCATGATGAAGAGGCCACTCCAAAGAGGAGCGAACCTGTACAAAGGCAAAAGTGCGCAAGGGGTCCTCCCCTAGCCACTTCTGCAGACAACAATAGACCAGCAGAGCCTGCGCCTGCCCACTGCCAACGGAAGGGTCCACTGCCCACCGAGCCGAAGCTGGGTGGTCAGTGAACAAAACAACATGATGAGCGCCCCCCTGCATGCACGCAGCAAAAACACCCATCCGAATGGCATGAAGCTCCGCATCAGGAGCAGTCACCCTGCCAGTGGCCTGGCGGGACTGCCGAACCGGCACCCCGCCCGCCCAGACCCAGGCAGCAGAAACTGCCTGGAAAGCCTTGTCACGACCAACTGATGCATCAGTAGCTGCCACAATGCAGTCATCAAGCACGATAGCTCTCTCGAGCTCTGCATTCAACACATGTTGGACATTGATGTCCTCCTCCCTAGGGGAAAACTCAACCATCTGTATACGATCCCCAAAGAGATCCAGAAGATGCCTCCCCGGGCGAGCACATTGGTGGTTCAAGTTGTATTTAACCCTGTTGTCGAGGGTTCTGCCGCCAATGCACAGCCAGAATTACACCAGCCATTTTCACACTCTCTATCAATTTCCAACATTATTGTTCTTCATCCTGCACAATTGCCTCAGCCAGTGGCAAATATAAAAGAAGAGGAACAAGCCACAGCTGTACCTGAAAGCTCTATGCCAGAGCCATCATCGTCAAGTAAACAGATATGATTGCAGAAGAGGGATAAAGTTTTACCGTTTCTCAAAGGGCTCATAAAACATTGCCAGTAATCTTCCCACTTATGTAGGGCTATCTGTCTTAGGTTTTTGACTTTTTTCTATTCTGATTTGTGACCATGGGCAAATGTGCTCAAGTGTTTGTTGCTTGGTTATGCAAGAAACAATTCAGATTCCAATGCGTTCTTGATCACTCAATCATCACAGCACAAGAACCTTCCTCCTCAGCAGTTGTACATGAATGGTTTGATGCGAAAGGGTGCAGAACTAAGATAGTCTATCTTCTGAATGTACAGATAAGCTTCAATGTAATGGTACAAGAAGCCAATACTACTTGTCTCATTACCAAAAAGCGAAATTTTGACTCAAAAGACATGGCTTGCAAAAAACAATTGACCTCTCTGGGGATGTCTGCAGTTGAAGCCCTTGGGGTGGTAGATGCACTCAAAGCCATGGCCAGGATGGTCACTATCACAGAATAGTCAACCACAGAGTATTCGTCTTTGATCGCTTATACCAAGCAAAGAATGTATATACCGGAAATTGATAATCTAAGTATGTTTACACTCCTGATCAATTATTTATTGTCGTCTATGTCATGTATAGAACTTGTTGGCATTTCTTCGTCTACATTCCTGGTTCATATATGTGTAACAGTCAGACAGCAGACCCACCATCTGCATGGAAGTACCAGAGGAGACCAGACTTCAACATTCAACTTCAGTTTCACAATGCCACAATGACAGCAGCACAAGCACAGGAAGGGCTCACCACCTGAGTGTTTGATGTTCAATATTCACATGTCAAGTCCATGTTTAAAATGAAATGATTTCCGATTTGGCATTAGAAAAAACACTGACAGTAGGTCCAAATATGGAAGTCAGTTGATTGTGCAAAAAAATCCAATTTTCCAACTCTGGCTTCCATCCATGGGGGGAGGCATAGGTCATAAAAGCTGCATATGCACACGGCGGTGCTACAGTGTGCACCAAGAATGATTGAGGTTGAGAAATTTCTCTGCAAGAGATAAATGAAAGACAGTGTGGGTAAAACCAAAAAAGGAAATCATCCGACGGGCATGTCCAGAATCCAAGCACACCTCAATCTATCCACCATTACTCTGGCCACGATAAGTCTGGCGGCGCATATCAGCTATGGGGTGCCTTGTATGCCATCAGCACCTTCACAAATCTTGGTGCGCACCCCTCGTCTTTGGAGTGGATCTAAACTTTTTGCATCTTCCAGAAGAGTGTGAAGGTGCAAAGAGTGATGACACCAAGGCGATAGTGAAAGGGGAAGAACACTGTAATCTGGATTCATGGTTATGCTAGAGCAAGGTGGAATATGATGGACTCGATGCTCGACATTTCATACTCATCTGGAAATTTTACTGGTTGGCAAGTGCCAAGGGAGCCAAGCATCGTCAACTCGTTGCATTGACTATCTCCAAGCATGCTTGATGTCCCTTCCTTGCATCTGTATATGACAATGCCAAAAGCACCGCTCAAAAAAAGGTGATGTTGCCAGCGCCAGCATTTGGACCTCTGAGCAGATGAATCATCCTCAAAGGTTAAACCAACTGAAGTGGGATGAAGTGCTGAAATTGAAGATGGCAATCCACATGTGTTGCAAGCTTTCACTCGGGATGATAGGCAGGCGAGAGGTACTGGGAAATTGAGGGTCGCAAATTGGGGCAATATATGCACAGAGGGGAATGAAGGACTGGAGGAGGGAGATAATGTAGCGGCAAGGCAGCCTAAACTGAAACAAGAGCATAGGTTATGGGATATGGCCTACAAAATCATGATTAAATTAGAGCTAGAATCACTAGGCCTACAAGCAAAACCTGACTCACACATCAGCGCTGTATTGGGGAGAACAATTGAGGACGTTGCAAGGACGAGGAAATTGAAGGAATATGGAGGATCGAGGTGTAATCCAAGTCGATTAGACTGAGAGGCTGGAAGGCATAAAGCCAACGATGACAGGTGTATTGTGAACGATGATATTTGCAACAATTCGAGTGGAGCTACCGGCAGCCTGTAAGTTTCTAGATGTAGGAACAGAAGAACACAATATCTAGTTTGTGAGTCGACAGGTTGAAGAAACAAATACATCACACGTATTGGCTCACCATTGTCAGATTAGCAGATCAATGATTTCCAATGACTCCATTTTCAAGCGCAAACATTTCACAGATAGCTTGCTGAATCATCCAGGTAGATGTGCACTTAGCACAGGTGAGTAAACTTGTCCGATCAAAACAAAACCTTGTTGCTATACATAACAAGATTAGGTATCAAAAACCTGTATAATTGCGTTAGGACAACACCAAAAGACTCCGCCGGCAAGCAAGGACAAAAGGAAATGGTAAATGAATGTTTGAACTTCCAGCTTTTGATGCCGAATCCAATGGCGTGACGTGATGTGAGAAACTAGGCTCGATGCCATCAGATACAAGGGTCTTCGGTCTTCCTTTATCCTTCTGCATCCCATTTCCCCTCCAAATCCTTTGCGCCTGCACTGACTAAGCCTTCAGACTGTATACATAAGGGTTAAGCCATTGGATACCAAAACCTCAATTTATATGGCTTTGCTTGTCTCCTCAAGTGTCCTGGTCTTCAAACTTCATTGATCTGGAACTAAGTGACTGTGCATTTTGTACACCACAATCATCACAATACACACCTGGAGCCTAGATAATGCAATTTTTTGTGGCTCCTGTGCTTCCATATATCTTTGTTGGAATGCTGTTTGGCTAGAGACTCGAGTCGTGAGATAGATTACAGAGTGTTGCATAACAAATTGTACTCATATTTCACAGCGTTCCTCTTAGTCAACTGCTGGAACGCACATGTCTTATGGAAGACTTTGAGGTACTCTACATCATTCCTCCTCCAGCCACCATCGCTCATCGCTAATCTAGATATGTCGCTCAGCTGTCTCATCCCTTCTTCAACCCAACCTCTGCCTTCATTGAACATCCCACCAAGTCACCCCATCTTATCCCCAATCCCCTCAACAATCTTCGCCAAGTGTATATATGCTAGGCTCGCCATACTCACATGACTCATGACATCTTACTTTCTGTCTGTTGATCTCCTTGGGACGACAACCGCATATTCAGGACAAAGGACAGCTGTTGTCAGTCTTTCCCTGTGTTCATGAGTACCATTTTACCAATGCACAACTTTATAACCATGTGACATATGCTGTGGCGAAATATATGGACTAGAGGCTTGAGTGTAATGTCAGATTTGTTTTGGCGCCTATAGATTTCCTTTTCTGGATTTGTCATGCCCATCGTTCATTTGCATTTCGAAGACAAAAGACCCTCTCTTAAAGACCCTTAATGCTTTCATGAGTACCACATGATCTATGTGTGACTCATACAAGACCCATCAGGTGGGCCATCAGATGAGGAGGTTGGGAAGTCGAATTGTGTGCTGGGAACCTCAGTGAGCGCTTATGGGTGAAATGCCAGTATCCACTGGCACTTTATGTCTGACCGTAAATACTGCCCCTTGCACTTTTGACAACGGAAAAAAATTGTATGAATCATTTACGCTTTCTTTATGCCAGCCTGTTTCTGATACTTTTAGTACTAGGCACCACCAGCACGTTCCTGATGAAATCATGCTGGGGCCTTCTATGCCCTCAACTTGTGGAGTGGCTCCCTCAATCTTTATTGCCACCATCCTCACGCTTGCATCAACCGAGCACTATCTCATTGTTTCATTGAATTGCAGACCCATTGTAGCTGCCAACGCTCCTGATCACTAGGCCAATATACCATTCACATGCAAGTCAAGATTTTGTCATGACGGGCAGAACAGCAAACGTGTTAGAACCTCAGGTTGCAGGATCCTCTGTTTTTTCGATTACTGTGCCCTGTGGATCTTCCTTCCTTGGTGGTTTTATGATATGAAAAGTTGTCTATAAATGGTTCATCTTGATTCCTCATTACAAAAAGGGGATGAAACTATGATAGTTGACATCTTGGATGTACAGATACATTATATAAGAGGAAATATGTGTCCCTTTTCCAGAAAGCAAGGTCTGCACTCAACAGATGCGGCTCAGTGATTGCTTTCATATCTAAAGAAGTGCTGGAAAGACAACGGATACTGTCCTTCCTTTGATGTATACAGTATAGTCCACTAAAGCTCAACGTTCAATAGTGGCTTCTCCAGGGACATCTCAAGTTGAAGTCTTTGGAGTGGAGGACACACCAATTTGATGTTCTGCCAGGTTTCTGCATAGTCGGTGTTTTCTGAATTCATCATAATAATAGACCCAATAACAGACACAAGGTCACATCAATAGGCGTGGAAGAGCTCGCACACAACACAGCATTGAGATTCTAGGAATCGTCCTTCAAATCGCTCAGTACTATTCAGCAGTCGAGCTTCAGCCAAACCCTTCATAGATTTCCAATGCTCACGAATGCCCATGATTTCACTATTAGTAACAGCAACTTTTACAAAATCAGAAATAATGAACAGAGCGGTATGACCTTCCATAAGCTCAAAGATTGGTGTTGATGCTGCTCTCACTTAGGGATGGAAGTCTTGCTCTCTCACTATCTTCCAGATGCAGCCTACAACTCGGCCACTCGCGAAAATAAGGCCAGCTGTTACCCAGGAACCCAGACTCAGCACATTGACGACATAACAGGTTGGGCAACAGTGTCCGGCCAAAATCCTCATTGATTGTTCTCAATGCGTGGGGCTGCAGGAATGGGAAAAACGTCAATCGCTCAGTCTTGTGTGGAGCAGGCAGATGAAAATGACATCTTGGGAGCATCCTTCTTCTTCTGGTGTGATAATGGTGTCGTCAATCCTACCTGCCTCTTTCCCACTATTGCTGTCCAACTCTCCAGGAAGGTTATGCCTTACAGAGCTATCTTGGAACGCCGAGTCAACGACGATCCTTCACTTCCGGTGGCAAGGATGGATACCCAGTTGAGGGAGTTGATACTCAAGCCATTTCTCGAACTCGAATGAGATGGTATTCAAATCCAGCCAATGATCATAATCATTGATGGACTCAATGAGGCTGCAGAAATGGATGCACAATCAAAGATTGTAGAGCTCATCACAAAATTGGTTCAGGTGCATGGTGTCAGAATACCCCTCCTCTGGGCCATCTTTAGTCGACCTGAGTCCCATATTACTCATGCCTTCTCTGAATACATGTCTTCTTTCTCATTCTACTAGGAAATCATGCTTCATGCTTCGAAGGAACTTGACGATGAAATTAGACTGTATCTACGAGGCATTCTTTGCAATGGAATGACCCGCCGGACTGGAGGCTTTCTTGGCCAGTTATCTGGCACTGACCAATGGCCATCTGACAAGGATATAGAAGAACTAGTCAGATTATGCTGACGTCTTTTCATTTACGCCACTACACTTGCCAGATACATCATGAATCCCAACTCCTATAGCCCCAAAAAGCAACTCCGAGAGGTGTTTTCTTTTCATTCAACTCATTTGACACCAGGGGATGAACAGCCCAATCCCCTAACGGAGCTGGATGCATTCTATGGAATGATTATGAGTTGCATTCCCCATGACATCCTCCCCATTGCCCAACAAATCCTTCTTTTGCATCATGAAACTCTCCTTTCCCATAATCACAAGAAAACCCCCTTCGGACAAGGGCTTCAGCCCCCACAAGTTTGGCTTTTGGCAAACCTTGCTGGACTCTCTTTATGGGAGTTGGCGGATGCACTGTCAAGCCTTCATTCCATCCTCATGCTTAAGCAAGGGGAGGGATCAGCTCAGGATCAATTCAGATCAGCCACCCTTTTCTTCCATCATACCTCGTTCATGGAGTTCCTTATTGACAAGCGGAGATCTGGGGATTATTGGATCTAGGATCAGAAGCATTGGTCCTCTCTTACTAGTAGATGTTTACATCTTGTGAACGAAATGCACGCAATGAACTCTCTTCCTCGTGGTAGGCTTGTGTGAATGTTCTTTTTATGTAGTTACTGACTCTGCTTTCCAGATGAGAAAATTCGAGCTCTCAGGTCATTGCTCACAGCTCTCCCTGATAAGGACTGGCGAGTTCTTCAAGTTTGAAATGAGTTATATTACTATTACTTGCACCCAAACTTGTTTATCTGGTGTGCAAGAGCTGGACTTGAGACTAACAGTCAAACCCTAAATGAACTTCACCTCGTTGACTTTGATGCATTCAAAAACCTCGGCTGGGTTTTCACAGAGAGAGACAAACTTGCTGAGCTGCTTAAACAGGTGTGTGTGAACTGTTATCTCATTTGTGCAACATTGCTGATATCATGTCTTGGATAGTACCCGGAAGATTTGCAAGAACCTGTCCGCCAAGTCCACCATACACCACCTGATGATTCTGAATGGCATTCACCACCTGAACTCACAGCTCCAATCCCCGAGATATGCAAGTTTCTTGTCAATGGATTTGAGCTTGTTTGTTGTTGCACTAGTAGCAAGCACAAAGAAGAGCTGGCAAGTTTCATTGAAGATCTTTCTACCAGTCAGACCTGATTCATAGCTCATGATAATGGTATCAATTGCTAAACTTCATTCAGGTCACTCCACGGAACTTCAACATATTTTTTCTGAAATTCAAAAAATTTCCTGTGCCCATTATGAGGAAGAAGCAAAGAAGGCAGTGGGTGTTTGGATATTCCAATCATAGATTTTTCACAGAAATGACAATTCCCATGCAATTCCAGCAATACCTAGATGGGGCTGACCTGTTGGAACTTTATGACAATGAATGGACTGATGCTGGAAAGAACTATTTTACTATGCTCCGTTTTTATCGCTCTGTTTCTTCGGAAGTCCTCCATGTGAGTCTTATGTTTTGACATCTCGCCATATTTCTTGAGTGATGTGATATGGTCAATATAGCTCATGCGATTATCTTGGAATGTGAAATTCTTTGAAGTAGTGGGAGAAAAGAGATATTGTCGACTTACTGAGGCTGCTCTGAGCATTCTCTCTCAGCAAGAAGATGGAGACTTAATCAACAGGCAATCGCTCACCAAGGCTCTTCAGTCCTTGTTTGATGTCCATGAACTGTCATGCAAATGCTGGAGTGATATCGACCCCATCAACACCATCGAATTCCATAGCACACATCTCAAGAAGGGATTTTACAAGCTCCTGTCCTGGTGCTACGCTGCGAGGGCAGTGGAAATTTCATTCAATTCCTATCCTCTGCCAACTTTCCTGGATATTGTGAATGACATGTTCAAGGAAGTTTGTAGCATTATCGGGCTCCAATCCATGGATGGTGCGCGTCTTTGGCTGGCTAACCACGTACTCCGGAACTTGATTCGAGAAGCATGTTTCCAAGCTCTTGTTGACAACCACTTCGAGGAAGTTTGCACTGAGTTTGGGAGGCTTCTGGGAGAATCCCCGTATGACGGCGGACATCTACAAAGCATTTATTTCCGCTTTGATTCTCTTTGGCTGAAGCGCTGGAGACTTGATCTGCTACTGGAGACATTCAGAGCTCATGTTCAAAAGCATGCCCTTGCCACACTTTCCAATATTGGCACCATACCAAAAGAAACTGGTAAGGGATCTACAGATCCCCGTGTTTCTACTCTCCTAGACATTCGCTGCCAATATCTAGAGATGGTGAAGAATGTTTTCAACCGTAACACCCTATTTATCAATAGTCTCAATGAGGCTTTTCAAGGAGTCATACGCGAATACCCACAGCTCTGCCATCCGGCACTTGAGCGCTTGAGCGAAGAAGAAGAACATGAGATTTTTGGTTATCCGATTCCTGACGTGTCAACATCATTCGAGGTGAGTCTTTTCATCTCATATATGATGCCCCTTAATTCATTTTATTTAACCAAATGCGTCCTGCTCCTCAAATAGGCATTTGACATCTCTGACGTTGAGTGGCTTCAGAGCACATCGGGGGCTCAAGTTGTATCTAACCCCGTCGTCGAGGGTTCTGCCACCAATGCACAGCCGGAATTACACCACCCATTTTCACACTCTCCATCAATTTCCAACGTTATTGTTCTTCATCCTGCACAATTGCCTCAGCCAGCGGCAAACGTAAAAGAAGAGGAACAAGCCACAGCTGTACCCGAAAGCTCTACACCAGAGCCATCATCGTCAAGTAAACAGATACGATTGCGGAAGAGGGATAAAGTTTTACCGTTTCTCAAAGGGCTCATAAAACATCGCCAGTGATCTTCACACTTATATAGGGCTATCCGTCTTCTTAGGTTTTGACTTTTTTCTATTCTGATTTGTGACCACGGGCAAATGTGCTCGAGTGTGTGTGGCTCGGTTTTGCAAGAAACAATTCGAATTCCAATGCATTCTTGATCACTCGATCATCGCAGCGCGAGAACCTTCCTCCTCAGCAGTTGTACATGAATGGTTTGATATGAAAGGGCACAGAAATCAGGTAGTCTGTCTTCTGAATGTACAGATAAGCTTCAATGTAATGGTACAAGAAGCCAATACTACTTGTTTCATTACCAAAAAGTAGAATTTCGACTCGAAAGACACGGCTTGCAAAAACAATTGACCCCTTCGGGGATATCTGCAGTCGAAGCTCTTGGGGCAGTAGATGCACTCGAAGCCATGGCCGGGATGGTCACTATCGCAGAATAGTCAACTACAGAGTATTCGTCTTTGATCGCTTATACCAAGCAAAGGATGTATGTACAGGAAATTGATAATCTAAGTATGTTTACACTCCTGACCAATTATTTATTGTCGTCTATGTCATGTATAGAGCTTGTTGGCATTTCTCCGGCTACATGTCACGTTCATATATATGTAACAGTCGGACGGTAGACCCACCGTCTGCATGGAAGTACCAGGGGACACTGGACTTCAATGTTCAACTTCAGTTTCACAATGCCACAACAACAGCAGCGTAAGAACAGGAAGGGCCTCGGAGCTTCCCAGTGGGAAGCTGGGGAGGGGCTCACTACCCAAGCGATCAGTGTTCAACATTCACTCGTCAAGTCCATGTTTAAAACGAAACGATTTTGGATTCGGCGACGGAAAAAAACACCAACGGTAGGTCCAAATATGGAAGTCAGTTGATTGTACAAAAAAATACAATTTCCCAGCTCCAGCTTCCATCCGTGGGGAGAGGCATAGGTCATAAAAGCTGCGTATGCACACTGTGGTGCTACAGCGTGCGCCAAGAGTGATTGAGGTCGAAAAATTTCTCCGCAAGAGATGAATAAAGGACGGTGAGGGTAAAACCAAAAAAGGAAATCATCCGACGGGCATGCCCAGAATCCAAGCACGCCTCAATCTATCCACCGTTACTCTGGCCACGATAAGTATGGCGATGCATATCAGCTACGGGGCGCCTTGTATGCTATCAGTGCCTTCACAAATCTTGGTGCACACCCCTCGTCTTCAGAGTGGATCTGAACTTTCGCATCTTCCAGAAGAGCGCGAAGGTGCAAAGAATGATGACGCCAGGGCGATAGTGAAAGGAGAAGAACACTGTAATCGGGATTCATGGTTACGCCAGAGTAAGGTGGAACGTGATGAACTCGAGGTTCAACATCTCGCACTCGCCCGGGAATTTTGAGCCAAGTGTTGTCAACTCGTCGTGTTGGCTATCTCCAAGCATGCTCGGCGTCCCTTCCTTGCATCCGTATATGACGATGCCACAAGCACCGTTCTTCTAATGCGCCCCTCTGATGTTGCCAGCGTTCGAACCTCTGAGCAGATGAATCATCCTCAAATGTTAAACCGACTGCAGTGGGATGAAGTGCCGAAATTGAAGACGGCGATCCACACGTGTCGCAAGCTTTCGCTCGGGATGATAGGCAGGCAAGAGGTACTGGGAAATTGAGGGTCGCAAATTGGGGCAATATATGCGTAGAGGGGAACGAAGGATTGGAGGAAGGAGATAATGTGGCGGCAAGGCGGCCAAAACTGAAACAAGAGCGTAGGTTTTTGAGTTGTGGGATATGACCTACAAAATCATGATTAAATTAGAGCCAGAATCACTAGGCCTACAAGCAAAACCTGACTCACACATCAGCGCTGTATTGGGGAGAACGATTGAGGACGTTGCAAGGATGAGGAAATTGAAGGGGTATGGAGGATCGAGACGTAATCCAAGTCGATTAGACCGAGAGGCTGGAAGGCATAAAGCCAACGACGACGGGTGTATCGCGAACGATAATATTTGCAACGATTCAAGTGGAGCTACGTAGCCTGTAAGTTTGTAGATGTAGGAACGGAAGAGCACAATATCTAGTTTGTGAGTCGACAGGTTGAAGAAACAAACACATCACACACATTGGCTCACCGTTGTCAGATTAGCAGATCAATGATTTCCAACGGCTCCATTTTCGAGCGCGAACATTGCACGGATGATTTTGCTGAATCGTCCAGGCACTCGTGCACTATCACAGGCGAGTAAACTTGTCCGATCGAAACAAAACCTTGCCGCTATACATGACGAGAGTAGGTCTCAAAACCTGTATAATTGCATTGGGACAACGACGAAAGATTCCACCGGTGAGCAAGGACGAAAGGAAATGGTAAACGAACGTTTGAGCTTCCAGCTTTTACTTAGCGCTGAATCCAATAGCGTGACGCGACGTGAGAAACTAAGTTTGATGCCATCAGATGCCAGGGTCTTTGGTCTTCCTTTATCCTTCTGCATCCCATTTCCCCTCTAAATCCTTTGCGCCTGCACCGACTAAGCCTTCAGACTATATACATAAGGGTTAAGCCATTGGATACCAAAATATCAATGCATATGGCTTTGCTTGTCTCGGTCTTCAAACTTCGTTGATCCGGAACCAAGTGACTGCGCGTTTTGAAGACTGCAATCGTCACAATACGCACCTGGAGTCTAAATAACGCAATTTTTCGTGGCTCCTGCGCTTCCGTATCTTTGTTGGAATGTTGTTTGGCTAGAGACTCGAGTGGTGAGATAGATTACAGAGTGTCACATAATAAATTGTACTCATATTTCACAGCGTTCCTCTTAGTCGACCGCTGGAACGCACACGTCTTATGGAAGACTCGAGGTACTCTATATCATTCCTCCTCCAGCCACCATCACCCACCACTCGTCGCTAATCGCTCAGCTGTCTCGTCCCTTCTTCAACCCGACCTCCGCCTTGGTTGAACCTCCCACCAAGTCACCCCATCTTATCCCCAATCCCGTCAACAATCTTCGCCAAGCGTATATATGCTATGCTCGCCATGATCACACGACTCATGACGTCTTACTTTCTGTCTGTTGATCTCCTTGGGACGACAACCGCATATTCGGGACGAAGGACAGCTGTTGTCAGTCTTTCACTGTGTTCACGAGTACCGTTTTACGAACGCGCAACTTTATAACCATGTGCGATATGCTGTGGCAGAATATACGGACTAGAGGCTCGAATTCAATGTCGGATTTTATTTGGGCGCCTATACATATCCTTTTCTGGATTTGTCATGCCCATCGTTCATTCGCATTTCGAAGACGAAAGATCCCACTCAAAGACCCTGAATGCTTTCACGAGCACCACACTGTCTATGCGCGACTCATACAAGCTCCACCGGGTAGGCCGTCTGTTGTGGAGGTTGGGAGGTCGAATTGTGTGTTGGGAGCCTCAGTGGGCGCTTATAGTGAAATGCCGGTCCCCACTGGCGCTTTATGCCGATCGTAAGTACTGCCCTTTACGCTTTGGAAAACGGAAAGAAATTGTATGAACCATTCACGCTTTCTTTATACTGGCTCGTTTCTGATACTTTTAGTACTAGGCAGCACCAGCGCGTTCCCGATGAAATCGCGCTGGGGCCTTCTTTGCCCTCAACTTGTGGAGTGGCTCCCTCCATCTTCATTGCTACCATCCTCGTGCTCGCATTCACTGAGCGCTATCTCATTGAATTGAATACCCATTGTAGCTGCCAACGCTACTGATCACCAGGCCAACATACCATTCACACACAAGTCGGGATTTTGTCATGACGGACGAAACAACAAACGTGTTAGACCTTCAGGTCGCAGGATCCTCTGTTTTTTCGATTACCACGCCCTGTAGTTCTTCCTTCCTCGGCGGTTTTACGATAAGAAAAGTTGTCTATAAATGGTTCATCCTGATTCCTCATTACGAAAGAGGACGAAACCATGATAGTTGACACCTTGGATGTACAGATACATTATACAAGAGGAAATATGTGTCCCTTTTCCAGAAAGCAAGGTCTCCCACTCGACAGACGCGGCTCAGTGATTGCTTTCATATCTAAAGAAGTGCCGGAAAGACGACGAATGCTCTCCTTCCTTTGATGTATACAGTATAGCCCGCTGAAGCTCAACGTTCAACAGTGGCTTCTCCAGGGACATCTTGAGTTGAAGTCTTTGGAGTGGAGGATACACCAATTTGATGTTCTGCCAGGTTTCCGCCTAGTCGGTGTTTTCCGAATTCATCATAATAATAGACCCAATAACAAGCACACAATCACATCAACAGGCGTGGAAGAGCTCGCACACAACACAGCACCGAGATTCCAGGAATCGTACTTCGAATCGCTCAGCACCATTCAGCAGTCGAGCTTCAGCCAAACCCCTCATAGCCTGGCACCCCATCATCGCCCACGTTTCCGATGCTCACGAATGCCCACAATTTCACTATTAGTAACAGCAACTTTTACGAAATCAGAAATAATGAACAGAGCGGTATGACCTTTCATAAGCTCAAAGATTCATGTTGATGCTGCTCTCACTTAGGGATGGAAGCCTTGCTCTCCCGCTATCTCCCTGATGCAGCCTATGACTCGGCCGCTCGCGAAAATAAGGCCAGCTGTTACCCAGGAACCCGCACTCAGCACATTGACGACATAACGGGTTGGGCAACAGTCTCCGGCCAAATCCTCGTCGATTGTTCTCAATGCGTGGAGCTGCAGGAACGGGGAAAACATCAATCGCTCAGTCTTGCGCAGAGCAGGCAAATGGAAATGGGGTCTTGGGAGCATCCTTCTTCTTCTGGCGCGATAATGGTGTCGTCGATCCTACCTGCCTCTTTCCTACTATTGCCGTCCAGCTCTCCAGGAAGATCAGGCCGTACAAAGCCATATTGGAACGTCAAGTCAACGACGATCCCTCACTTCCAGTGGCAAGGATGGGTACCCAGTTGAGGGAGTTGATACTCAAGCCATTTCTCGAACTGGAGCAAGAGGGTGTTCAAATCCAGCCGAGGATCGTAATCATCGACGGCCTTGATGAAGCTGCGACAAAGGATGCGCAATCGAAGATTGTAGAGCTTATTGCAAAATCGATCAAGGCGCACGGTGCTAGAATACCTCTCCTTTGGTCCATCTTTAGCCGACCCGAATCCCACATTACTCACGCCTTCACTGGCCATGCGTCTTCTTCCCCATTCTATTGGGAAATCATGCTTTACGCTTCCGAGGAACTTGATAAGGAGATTGAGCTGTATCTACGAGGCATTCTTCGCGACGAAATGGTCCGCCGGACTGGAGGTTTCCTTGATCCGTCATCTGGCACTCTCCAATGGCCGTCTGACAAGGATATCGAAGAACTAGTCAGGTTATGCCAACGTCTTTTCATTTACGCCACTACGCTTGCGAGATACATCATGAATCCCAACTCCCATAGCCCCGAAAAACGACTCCGAGAGGTGCTTTCTTTTCACTCAACTCGTTTGACACCAGGGGATGAACAACCCAACCCCCTCAAAGAGCTGGATGCGTTCTACGGAATGATTATGAGTCGCATCCCCCATGACATCCTCCCCGTTGTCCAACAAATCCTTCTGTTGCATCACGAACGCTTCTTTTCCTTTGATAACGAGGCACCCCACTTGAGAACTCGGTTTCGACTCCCACAATGGCTTTTGGCAAACCTTGCTGGACTTTCTTTGCGAGAGTTAGCGGATGCACTCTCAAGCCTCCACTCCGTCCTCATGCTTAAGAAAGCACAGAGATCAGCTCGAGATCGATTCGGATCGGCCACTTTTTCCTTCCATCATGCCTCGTTCATGGAATTCCTTGCTGATAAGTGGAGATCTGGGGAGTATTGGATTCAGGATCGGAAGCATTGGTCCTCTCTTGCTAGTAGATGTTTGCATCTTGTGAACAGAATGCATGCAATGAATTCTCTTCCTCGTGGTACGCCTGGGTGCATGCTCTTCTTACACAGCTGTTGATTCTGCTTTCCAGATGAGAAAATTCGAGCTCTCAGGTCATTGCTCACAGTTCTCCCTGAAAAGGACTGGGAAGTTCTTGCAATTCGAAATGACTTGTATTACTATTGCTTGCACCCAAACTTGTTCCCCTGGTGTGCGAGAGCTGGACTTGAGACTAGCAGTCAAACCCTAAATGAACTCCGCCTCGTTGACTTCAATGCATTCAAAAGCCTTGGCCGTATTTTCGCAGAGAGAGACGAACTCGCAGAACTACTTGAACAGGTGTGTGTGAACTGTTAATTCATTTGTGCAACATTACTGATATCATCTCTTGGATAGTACCCAGAAGACTTGCAAGAATCTGTCCGCCAAGTCCACTGTACACCACCTGATGATTCTGAATGGCATTCACCACCTGAAGTCACAGCTCCAATCCCCGAGATATGCAAGTTTATTGTCAATGGATATGAGCTTCTTCGTCGTTACACTGGTAGCAAGCATATCAAAGAGTTTGCAAGTTTTATTCGAGATCTTCTCACCGGTCAGGCCTAATTCATAGCTCATGATTATGGTATCAGTTGCTAAACTTCATTCAGGTCGTTCCACGGAATTTTGACATATTCTTTCTAAAATTCAAGAAATATCCTATGCCCGTTGTGAGGAAGAAGCAGAGAAGGCGGTGAGTGTTTAGATGTTCCAATCATAGATTTTTCGAAGAAATGACAATTGCCATGCAATCCCAGCAATGTCTAGATGGGGCTGCCCTGTTGGAATTTTATGACAATAAATGGGCTAATGATGGAGATATCTCTTTTTATGGGTTCAATTCTCATTACCATGTTTGTATGTCACTCTTTGGTGTGAGTCTTATGTTTTGACATCTCGCCACATTCCTTGATTGACATGGCATGGTCAATATAGCTCGTGAAATCATCTTGGGACGTGAAATTTTTTGGAGCAATGGGAGAAAAGGGACATTGCCGACTTACTGAGGCTGTTCTGAGCATCTTCGCTCAGCAAGAAGATGGGAATTTAATCAACAGGAAATTGCTCACCAAGGTTCTTTCGACAGTGTTTCATGCCGCAGAGCAGCCACATGACCCCACCAACACCCTCGAATTCTATAGTACGCGTCTCAAGAAGGGAATTTTCAAGCTCCTGTCCTGTCACTATGGCACGAGAACAGCGGAAATTTCGCTCAATTCCTACCCTCTTCCAACATTCCTGGATATTGTGAATGACATGATTGATGAAGTTTGCAACATTATTGGGCTCCAAATCATGTATAATCCGCTCCTTTGGCGTGATTACTTACTCGAGGACTTGATTCAAGAAGCATGTGTCCAAGCTCTTGTTGACAAGCGCTTAAAGGAAGTTTGCACCGAGTTTGGGAGGCTTCTGGGGGAATCTCCATATGACGGTGGACGTCTGTATAGCATTTATGCCTTCCTGGCACCTTTTCAGATGAAGCGCCAGAGACTCAAATCGCTATTGGAGATATTCAGAACCCATGTTCAAAAGCATGCACTCGCCACACTTTCCAATATTGGTGTCATATCAAATGACAATGGCAAGGGACCTATAGATTTTTGTGTTTCTACTCTCCTGGAGATTCGCTGCCAGTATTTAGAGATGGTGAAGAATGTTTTCAACCGCGACTACCGATTTCTTGATAGCCTCCATGAGGCCTTTCGAGCAGTCATACGCGAATACCCACAGTTGTGCCATCCGGCACTTGAGCGCTTGAGCAAAGAAGAGCATGAAATTTTTGGTCCTTCGATTTTTGACGTGTCAACGTCACTCGAGGTGAGTCTTTTCATCTCATGGAAGATGCCCCTTAATTCATTTTATTTATCCGATTGTGCCCTGCTGCTTGAATAGGCATTTGACATCTCTGACGTCGAGTGGTTACAGAGCACATCGGGGGTTCAAGTTGTATCTCACCCCGTCGTCGAGGGTTCTACCACCGATGTACAGCCGGAATTACACCAGCCATTTTCACACTCTCCATCGATCTCCGATGTCATCGTTCTTCATCCTGCCCAAACGCCCGAGCCAGTAGCAAGCGTGAAAGAAGAGGAACAAGCCACAGCCATACCTGAAAGCTCTGTGTCAGAGCCATCATCGTCAAGTAAACAGATACGATTGCGGAAGAGGGATAAAGTTTTACCGTTTCTCAAAGGACTCATAAAACATCGTCAGTGATCTTCACACTTATGTGGGGCTATCTGTCTTCTTAGGTTTTGACTTTTTTCTATTCTGATTTGTGATCACGGTCAAATGTGCTCAACTGTATGTTGCTTGTTTATTCAGGAGCTTGCACATCAGCCTTAAAAATTGTTTTGAGTCAATCTGTATTCCGTTTCTAAAATAAAATATGGCGGGTTGTTGACTAGGAAAGCACTGGAGAACAGGAGGAGTCCGGCAGGCTAAATGACACGGAATTTGTTATAAATTGATTTGAATTTCAGTCTTGGAATAGAATACAGTGAGTCCTTGGACAGGAAGGAGACAAGGAATAGTAGAACACCGATAGGGTAGGCACGACATGAAGAGCGGCGACGCTGCTCATCTTTTCAGAGACAAGAAATCTAAAATATCATCCGCAATCCGCTGAAGCATGAAATGTATCGGCAAAGGATTGGGTTTCAAGGTAAGGAAACGAGACACACGTTATGTTCCACCACACACGTGGTTCGATCATCAAGTTCATGACCGAGACACTGCGACTCAAAAAAGACGCCGGCGGGAGATCCAACGTTCCCACTTTCGCTTCCGCCTGTTGGAGGAGGCAAAGCGCACAAGCTACGCATGGACGCGACCGTGCTACAGCAGATGCTAAAAGCGGCCGAGGTCAAGTAATTTCCGGACGAGAGGCGAATAAAGGATGGCGAGGGTTCAAACCGAATAAGGAAATTGGCGAGCGCTTCAAGAATCTAGGTCTTCGAGTACTCACCTCAGTCTCTCTGCTTCGACTCCCAACCATGATAATCTGAACGGCATATATTGGCAGTACACATACTCATAGATTACTGCCGATGCTCCAAAGATTTCAAGTGCCCATCTCTCGCCCGAGAAGCGGATCTGAACCTTCACAAGGCACCATCCAAGAGGCGAACATAGCAGGAAACGACTTGTGGCCAGGAGCTGGCGAAGTCCGCGCAAACAACACTTATGTGAAATTTTGTCATAGGTTGAGGTTGCCAGGGATGCATTACAGCGAGGAATGTGGGATAACAAGGCGATGACTGGGTTGGATGAACACGGGATGGCTGGGGAATTGAAATGCATTCAGTGAGGATGAGAGAATGCCATTTGCAGCAGCACCAGGAGCAAGAGTCGAAGAGTCGAGGGCACAAGAAGTGATGGCTGGTGAAGCAGTAATGAAAGAAAAGAAGAACGAACATGCTCACGTAAGGGCAAGGTCGCAAAGGAGAGCGGTGGGAATGAGGTTCAATTTTTATGTTCAGTCTCGTTCTTGTTACCTGGAATATTTGCAAGTTTGGCTTGTGACAACGAAGCTCCTCGGGGCGCGGTGCACTCTGAATTCCCGGACTCTGCAGCGCCCCTCCGGCGCTCCATCGCAGCTCGAGACGACAATCCCAAGATCACCGCTCTTTCGGTGTAACCCCTCCTGAGGTAATGGTTCCAGCGCCCGAACCTCTGAGTTCCATTCGGATAAGCGAGTCGCCCTCACAGGCACGGCCGTTCGTGATGTACTTGAAAGTAGAGACGGTTCGTGTGAGTTGCGAGCTCTCTAGTGGTGATAACTGGGATAGCCAACACCACCTGCCGCAGCGTGAGCTTTGATCGCAGTATAAGATTGACAGCGGCCAATGCTGGAGCATGAACATAGAGAATAGAACAGCGGATTGAAAGAGGAAAGAGAGGATTGGGTCAAAAACCCGTCAAGACTCTAAAGTCGAAGGGGGAAGTCGTTTGAGTTGTGGCCGTCAACCTACAAAATCACGACCCATTTAGAAACAGGATTACAAGGTTCAGAAGCGGGAGGCTTTGAACATAAAGATTTATGTGAGAGGATCAAGCATGAAACAAAGTACTACAAGGCACGTCATCAACGTTTCACACAGGAGGGTGTGTTGAGAACGAGAAGAGCACGGAGTCATGCAATTGAAGCAGCCGGTACAGCCCTAGACGCCGAACAGAACAGCATGCTACTACTCAGCTCGTGAGCCGATGGGTTGAAGAAATGCATAGCACACATTGACTAACCGTCGTCAAAGTCTGTCTTGAGCGGATTCAGGATTTGACAGAGGCGCAAGGTCGCCCACTACATCAGTTCCCTGCGAGAACACTGCAATGTTCACTTTGCCACATCAGTGACGCAAATGTGGGCTCAATGCCGCACAGACAAGGGACTTGGTCCGATGGAATAAAAAGTTGCCAAACACACCCGTTGAAGGTCAGGTTAAGGAAGATCTTTGAGGTATTGCCAAGGTTGACTCTGACGATAAAGATTTGATGAGCGAGCGAGAGCGAAAGGTAGGCAAGCAAGGGCTGCAGCTTGAAGGTAGCCACGACCGAATTCAACTGTGCGTTTACACGAGTTCTTTGATTGCGGTCAAACGCCGTGGGGAAAATAGAGTTGATGCATTGATAGACGCCCCTCAGTTGCAGTATACCCCATCAACCAAACAGTGAACGACACTGTGGACGGTTCCGTTCAACGAGCCAAGCAATACTGCTCCTTCCGCCTATCGGCGTATAACGTATGCCTCTTGTGATTTTAACTCCTCCAAGCTACCCTCAGTTGGACCCATTGCCCAGTCCGTCTGAGCCCCCTGCCAACGTCAACCGAACGAATAAGCTCATTTTGCCATATTTGAAGAAACCTTATCCATACCAGCACGCACGTACGCCGAACATGAACAACGTGGAAAAACTCCATGACATTGCAAAATCATAAATACATGTGGTAGTATGCGTTAATCTTCTTCTAGTTCTTGATTTAAGTTGATTTCTAATGTTGCTGGTCCCAGACAATCATTCTCAAGGGACTTGCATTGATCACCTGCCTCCCACTAGAACGCAGTACACAAATCCTCTCTGATACACTGGGCCGGCGAGTCAATATCCCACATGGTTTATTGAAAATTTATCATGATAATCACGATAAATATCCAATACAATCACAATAAGGTCGGAATCTTTGATAACATTTCAGTATGTTTTCAATAACACGGCTGCCGTATTGACTCACCGGCCCAGTGGATAGCGTTCGAGAGTACTCTTCAAGACTCAAGGGCAAGTGGTATCTTCAGATTCGTAAGTTCTCAATACTCGTGTATACGTGACTAGACTACAACCCCCACTATTATACAATTGCGTATCTACACGACAGCACGACGAATAATCAAAATTTATCGCACATCACAGAAAACAGAAAAACATATACTCAGTTCAGAAGCGAAAAAGGATCATGACTGGGACGAACCAATAAAAGAAAGCAGTTTTTCTTTCTTCGAGCTGACTTTGAGCAACTCTTGCGTCTTTCATCCCACGGACAGTATCCCGCCAATTCTTGAAGCCATTTGGCTTTCCCGACGAGTCACGACTGGAGATAGCAACACAACGCTTCGTAAACCACTCCTCATTTGACCTTGTCCAATTGAGACGGTTTAAGCCCCCGCTTTCCCAAGTTTCGAGGAGTGGGAACCATGAAGCTTTCGCCTGTTGATCTCCGTATCCTATCATCCGCTACTAAGCAGACTTAGAATCCATTCAAGTGATTGACTTACCTGTGAATTTAGTATACAGCCCACATAAAAGACTCCTTTCATCCCCCGTCAACTCATCATCGACATATTCGACTCCAGCACTATCAAACGCCAAGAACATCTTTCGATCACGAGCTGTCGGTCCCTCCAACACATCATCAAAATTCACGACTTCTTTAGCTATACGCCAAAGAAGGCCACCGCGGAGCACGGCAGCACGAAAATGGCGTTGTTGTAGATGGAAGTATATATCTCTCTTGTAAAAGTCAAAATCTGTGGAATTAAATGTGTCCGTTGCGACACGGATACGCGGTATTGCTGGTAGGTGTTTTTCCTGCGGAGCTGATGTGAGATCGCTCAGAGGTCGAAGTGTTCTGAAGCGTATCCCATTCTCGAGGAGGTACTTCACTATCTCCTTGGGCATTGAGGAGTTTCGCAAACGACAGATGAGAAATGCGATAGCTGCTGAATGAACAGAAAATTTCCAGGGAATTGTCGACGGGTTCGAACTTGTTGAACCATAGCCAAACATATATATTTCGTCTCCAGAAGCCGTTTTAAAAATTCGTATGCATTTTATGCACGAGGAACCGTAAAGCGAAGCGCGATTGGATGGGTGAAGGTCCCAACTATCAGCTAAAGGCGCGACGGGTGGGGATTTCCAGAAATGGTGGAGGAATTGGGTACATATTTGAGGGACGATGGTTTTCAGAGCAGGTGAATCGAAAGAGACAGTTGGAACTCCAATGATACTCAGAGCTGCTCTGTGATCCGTCGGCGTTTGGGTTTGAGTGTCGCAGAATTTAGCAGGTATGGAAAGGGGAGGGGTGAAGCCATAATGAAGGCGCGATATCTCCAGAAATGTGGATTCGAGTTTCTGGATATCAGGCTCCCCGGAAGCTTGTTCTAGTGCAGAACCTGCTGGAGGGGGTGCAGCTAATGTGAAAGGTCCGACACCTGGTATTTCGGTCAACAGAAAGTTCCTACCAGAGATTTCCGCCCTTTCAAGGCCGCCACGGTCACTGTCGTCCTCAATCAAATCCGAGTCGTAGCAATTCCATTCGTTGTGGAAAGGATCATATATTCTCGTTTTGTTGCGATAACGATTCAGAGTCGGTTCGCGGTGATCAGTTTTGACTACTTTTCGTCTGAACAGACCTGGTTGAATCGGATCGAAATCCCAGACATACACGAGTGCTGATCGGATAGGAGGATTTTGGCTTCGACTCTCACGAAGCAGGCGCTCTTCAGGAGATTTCTCCTCGGCAAGCTTCTGATCATTGACCGCCTTTCTTTCTCGAAAGAATTTATCGATGGTTTCCCGGGCAGCTTGGATATATTGGAAGATGTCGGCTGAGCTGGAACCAGCGGCGATGGAGGCCAAGGGAGTTGATGCCGTATCATGTTCCTGGAGATGAACCGGCTCAACAAAAGCGGAATCGGTGAAGGAGGTCAAAGGGCCGAAGGGCCGAGGTCCGTGCGGAGGCGTTGGTGTGATCTCACGAGTGATCCATGTCGTGGCTTCTTGAAGCCGTGTTTCAGAAGGAGGGATGAGGGGAAAGTCCGCATTTGTCTCGTAGGCATGACGTTCCCGAGGTCCCCATCTATACTACACGGGAACACCTCGAGTGATAAACCAAGATGCACGAGGTTGTATTCCGTCAGGAAATCGAAGGACGACGCCAACGCGATCTGTCAGCCAGTATCTGTCGAGTAGGGGGGATGATCGCAATCCATCAATAATGGATTGCGAGAATTGAAGTTGCATGATCTCCATAAACCAGAGAGGAGGAGTGATACCTTCGTTGTGAGTAGGGTCTGGGATCTTGTCGATCATCCAGTAGAAAAGGCCGATCCAAACGGCAAACCAGTCCCGGCCACTGAGGGCCTGATCCCTGGTCTTCTTTTGCGTCTGGTGCGCCTTATTATATCGGAATACTTTTGGGGGATGTGGGCGCCAGTAAGAAAGTGAGTGCTTGGTTCCCAACACCATTGTTGCTTTAGATAACGCCTCCTCGATGGCCAGCCACTGTCTTCTAAGACGCAATGGCATGATAAAACCCTCCTCTTCATTGTTATATTCCGTTTGGCGAGGGACAAATGCGAGTACCTCTAGGAGGGCACCCGTGAAGATGACAGGGACTCGGGGGATGAAAGCCAGATACTCAGATTGTGGTGCCCACCATTGAGGGTTCTGAAAATGATGAAGCCTGGGCACCTCGTGCAAGAGTAAGGATCGTAGCTCTTGTGGGTTATCAATGCGAGGAATGGTGAGATCACGATCACAATTTGGTGAATAGAACAAATCCCCGTTGATCACTTGAACCCTCGGGATGGTATCCATGACTGGAGGACTGTTCGGTAGAACCAAATTACAGTCTGTATGTGTGTTCTTTAAGGAAGATCCACCGCAGGACACGAGAGGGATAGCAGCTGCAATAAGCAAGCCAGATGGAAGTCGGAGGTCAATCAATTAATCAATAAAGCCTTCGAGGTAATGATCAATCTACCCACTTATCTGATTAATGATTGTCATCATGACCGTTTCCTCGCGTTTCGCAAACACCCGAAGCGTTGCCTATTTATAGATCTTTGCGCTTTCGTGGCCATGAATCATAGGGCTATGAGTCGGTACAAATACTTTGCAATTGAATTTCCTAGCACTTATATATGGACACAAGTTTCCATTGACCAGAGAACTCCTCTTTTCGAATTCCTTGTATTTTATGTTCTACCAATGATCAACTTCATCTTGAATTTCCAAATACTTCTAGCGCTTCTCCCTTTCATGGCTGAAGTATAACTCGTGCGTGCTTTGGATGTTTGTTGAGAAATGCAGCATGCTAGTCAAGCACATTTCTGATGCGAGTCTGAGGAGGAAAATGATTTGAAGCATTCTAAAGTGTCGGTCGAGGAAGTGGAGTGTAGGGATATCGGGCTTGAAGTACCAAATTGATGGCTTTCATCTTCGACCACCTGTGAAACTTTTAGAGAAAACGAGAGTACAGCTGGGTCATGAGACGTACGACAAGGTCCACGTTCAAGTGACCATCAATAATACTCTTATCCCCAACGATGCATCTCCGTAGTTCGGAGCTCCATTCAGGATGTTCAGCACAGATCTCTTCGAAGGCTCGAACAAGACTGCGACAGAACTCGATATTTGCGTCGAAAATCGTTGAACCATCTCCGAGTACTTTCGTCGAAGCTCCACAAGAGCGGGCTTTTTGAAGCAGAGAGGCCGTTTTGGTTAGCATTGTTCGTAATACCGGCACCGATGTTCGATCCGATCCTTTTGACATAGGCTGCGAAGGCATTGGTCAGCTGTCGACTCGCCTCTGGCATTCGTGACACGAGTATATAGATGCGTTGAAGGTTGTGTACTTGATCAAGGGCGAAAGACTCTTCAAATTCCTGGTATATTCGCGGTAGGTAATCTCCAAAGAGAGATTGTTCACATTGCTTGATGGAATCACGTCGTGCCTCCTCACGAAGGTACCGTTGGATCCTCTCTTCCTGTCTGAGACGGGCTTCTGCATATTCGAAGTATGATGAAAACGTGCTGGCACTGGCAGCAAGGAAGTTCTTCGCCTCGAAGGAGTAATATTCTCGGGTGGATTTGTGACATGCAGATCCGAAATGCTCCTGGTAGACATCAACACACGAATTCGCCGCCAGCAGACTCCCCGACCCAAGCGTCAGTAAATAAAGAGTCGATGAAAACTAACAGGAGTTTGTCCCAAGCTACATCCCCTTCTCGCATTGGATGTAGAATGCTGACAGCGGCTTTAGTAAGCCTGAAGTTTTCGCCCTGCACTCTCGACAAGAAGTGTCTTCTCATCCGAGAATGCCGTCTTGATTTCGGTTATCAGAATAATTTAGTGGGTAGCCAACTACGACTCACTTCTACCAACCCATAGGCGTCTGTTCGACCCTCAAAGTGCTGTTGCCTGATGGTGGCGATTTTCCAGTGCGCTTGCACCGATCGTAACGTATTTACGGCCCCCGCATATCGTCTCCACTCATCGACATAGAATTTTGATAATTCAAGTTCCTCGACTTCGGCTTCGATCCTCTAACCGAGAAAGCAGGTAAGCTTTTCCAGCAGCGAACAGTTGGCGCAACATACTGTCAGCATTTCTGACCTCGTGTCTGTGTGAGAGGATATATACTTCTTCAATCTCAAATAGATGTTTTGGTAGTCGGAACGGCGAAGGTACCCTAAATCATATTCAGAACTTGGACCATTAACCATTTCGTGGTGAACATACCACTGGTGAGCATATTATAGACGAAGATATTGAAGCGAAATACACTAGTAGATTTGATATACGTATTGGATGGTACAAAGTTCGCATGATCAAGTCCAGCGGCAATGTAACTCCGGATTTCCCACATGGTGATCAGGCGGGGCCTTCGATCTGCGGGCCTCAAAAGGGATAGGTGTGTTTATGACCCGGCCTAATTCAGCACGTACCTTCTCAGGAAACTTTGCGTGACCAAGCGTTAGTCAAACCAGCGCTGGGCTAGACTTAACACAACTATCACATACCTCTTTTAAGAGGCCGGCCGTGAACCCAATATCGCTGCCATAGGCTCGAAGCAACACAAAATTGAATGATAGAAGCTCTTTCTGAATATCTTCACAACTGATAAGCCCAGCATGTAAGCACTAGTCAAATGGAACAAAGTGTAGGACTCCGTAGATTTCATCTCGGAATTTGAAGAGCTGGTTAGTAGAATGAGGCGTTGAGGAAAAGAGGTGGCGCAACTTCTGAATCTTCCGGCCTTGCAAAGTGTCAGTTACTTGTATACAGCCATAGAAAACCACAGCGAACTGGCTTGCAGCGTGAAAGTTCTGAGATGTCATGTATCCCATTCAGGATTTGCAAGGCCCCAGGGACCAAAGACTGCCAACTCCTTGAATCCTCAATCCAGAATTGCTTCGATCTCTCGCGGTCAACGAGAAACTCCATAAACGATGCGCGACAGAAGAATATCGTTTCCGAGCCCCAGGTCACCCACAGATTATTCTCCTTGAGCGTGAGAACCGAGTGGAGCATTGGCGAAGACTCTTTCAAGATTTGCAGGGTGATACCAAAGAGATTCGCCAGGAGTCCAATCGTATGGTGCCCCAATTTCTGTGAAAGCGCCTGATGGCAGAGAAGAATGTGCTGAAGGACAGGGGGAACCTTGGCGGGGATACGTTGCATGAATCGTGCGGTGAAAAGCGCCAAGGTCAGCCAAAAGGTTGGAGGGTGTACTTGAATCAGTGGAGTGAGGTATTTCAAGGCGTGAATGAAACATTAAGACGTCTCGCAATTGTTCTTCTGGACCAAGAGAATCTGGATCAGCGATGAACCTTGCGATGGTAGCTGTATAGATAAAGAGACCGGCCGACATCTCCACCAGCCTGTTGAGGTCTTCTTCGGAAGGCCATTGCAGCGAGTGGTCAAACGATCTCCGGGGCGTTCCACGAGTAGCTCGAAGCGCACCTTCGAGGTAAAGCCCGATTTCGCTGTCAAGCTCACGCGAGACAGGTAGTTCAACTTGCCAACAGACAGGCGATACAAAGCCCTCGTCAAAGATATCAACTATCTGTCGTTCGCGACGGCTAAACAAAGCCCAGATAAGGGGAATATGGTCGCGGGAATCCGAATAGACTCTGCAGCGAGCTTCACGATCTCCGACTATTGAGAACTCCCATCACATTCATCGAGGCCATCGACGAATATGACTCTTTGCTCGATCCGCATACCCTGTATTCCGAGCTCCAAAAACGGCTCAACAATCAACTCTTTGAACTGAGTCGAAAGATTCTTGGATAGCAGGGTCGGATTGCGGAGTACTCTGCGGTCGAGGCTAGCACTGTACTGGTCAATCTCCATTGCCAACTGGTAGGCGATTGTTGTGAAGAAACGGGATGGATCTACCACTCCGTTATCACAAGAAAAGAAGGAGGTGCCTAATACTCCGGAGCTCGACGCCTCCTCTGCACAAGACTGGGCGATGGTGGTTTTCCCAACCCCGGCTGGACCATGCATCCAAAACATGCGGTGCTGCCTTTCTCAACTAATCGTCGTCGTCCATGCCATGATCCTGGATATTTGCGTTCGAGCACCAGGAGAACAGCCTGATTTTGACTCGCGGGCATAAGAATCGTGGGCAGCGTCTTTGAGGCAACGCTCGAGCAGGAAGTCAATACCAGAAAGAATTGAGTTAAAAAACCTTGTAGGTAGTTTGATTGAGGAATGTCCTATCGCTTTGTCCTTGGTTGAATTCAACAAAGGTATTGTTATTGAATTAGGCGTTACTGAGGTTGCTGAGCATTTGGCGATGGGGATGGGAAGAAACTCGTAAATAGACGCCGACTTGCGAGCTCGATTGATGGCCGTTCACCGGTGATCGGTGAACCTTTAACCCGCCAATCAAATGACTCCCTTACTCTTAGGGTGCTCATAACCAATCACAATGGTGTCATTATCAACCAAACTTGGCCTTTTCTTCCCTGGAGAACTGGCTCTACGTTGTTGTTCAATTCTCATTGTTGATACATCTATATGTGTATGCGTATGTATGTAAAGCAAGAAGATCAAGAAATATTGCCTAGTTCTACTAGTGGCCACTCAAAAGTCGACAAAAAACTATCAACAATGAGAACCAAGTAGGCAAAAATATGGTATCGTCAACAATCGACATCTAAAAAAATGAGGATTTGGGAATTATAGTGAACGATAAGAAAAAAGGGGATCAAGAAAGCGCAAAAGCTTGGTTATACCTTTGTTTCTCTCGAGTCGTCGCATGCATGACTCAGAGGGGATAACCGTTTTCAACAAGAAAAAAAATCTTCATCAACACCATCATCGTCGGACCCCACAGCCAACGGTCCATCATGACCAAAACTTCAAAAAGGCGGGGGAAACGTTGTCGGTACCTGAGCAGTGATAATGACATCGCGTTATGATCTTGCAGGCTGAGCCTTGGAAGGAACAAAGATCCATTGAAGACTCATCAAAGTGACCGAAACTTCAAAAAGGCGGGGGGAACGGTGTCGGTACCTGAGCAGTGGTAAAGACATCGTGTTATGATCTTGCAGGCTGAGCCTTGGAAGGAACAAAGATCCATTGAAGACTCATCAACACGCGGAAACCAACAGCAACGCCCAAAGCGCCTGCGGTACCCAGTTTACCCAAAATGGCACGACCGATAAAAGCACCGAGGAAGAGAGAAATGGCGGCGATTAGTCTGTGATCGCGAGACATGACGCGCTTGCGAATTTGGAAAAGACCAGGATCGGTGAGGAGTTCAACCCAGACAGTTGTCAGCACAACTATTTTTCAAAGAAAGAGGGGTAAGTTGCGAGTAGTAAACAGAGAAACGGAGGGAATACGCAACTGGTTGTACCAAATTGAGTGTTCAATCGCTTTGCAACAATACCCTGTGTACCCAAACTGGCACTCATGAACGCCAAACCGACGAGCACGACTATTTTTCAGAGAAAAAGGGGTAAGTTGCAAGTAGTAAACGGAGAAACGGAGGGAATACGCAACTGGTTGTACCGAATTGAGTGTTCAATCGCTTTCCAACAATACCCTGTGTACCCAAACTGGCACTCATGAACGCCAAACCGACGAATGTCAACACGTTGTGCCATGCGGGATCATCGCGTGCTCCTGAGATACTTGGTTCCCCCGATTTCCAGAATGCGATTGCACCGGCCATAGTCAATACTGCTTGCATGAATGTTCCAAAGATAAGCCAGATACGTTTGTGTGGGCCAATTTTGTCGCCCAGACGACCGAAGAAAGCACCTAGTTGGAAGGAAAGGAGAGAACAGAGGGCTTGTTGATCGGCTATGTGGAATGAGGTGTCCCGGAAGCCTGGTGGACCTTCGAAGAGACGTGCGAGAGCCAGAGCAAGCTAAGATACAGGGGCAAAAAAATGAAGATGAGATGACGTCGCGGCGATAGCTGAAGGCGATAAAGCGCACCTGAGCGAAGTTTCCAGTTTGGAAACCGCACCATACGAAGATGGCAGAGAATGAAATTACATCGCTAAGAAGATTGAGTCGGTTCACAGGTTTCTGGAAAAATTGCTGATGTCATGACGCACATGTAACCTGTCATGAAATAGCTGAAGACGATAAAGCGTACCTGAGCGAAGTTTCCAGTTTGGAAACCGCACCATACGAAGATAGCAGAGAATGAAATTACATCGCTAAGAAGATTGAGTCGGTTCACGGGTTTCTGGAAAAATTGCTGATGTCATGACGCACATGTAACCTGTCATGAAACAATACGCCGCCAATGGACCGACGGTCTGCTTGGGGTCTACATCCTGCATAAGATATTTCCAGAGCGACATATTTTGGTTGCTCTGGGCCCGCTCCACATCCTTCGGCGAGTTACTTCCGCCAACGGCCGTTTCGTGCGAAGACAGCTTGGAGGCTGAGTTGCTTTTTTGGTCGGTCATCGCTGGTCGTGACTTTGTGCAGAAACAGGGAAGGCGAGCGGAAGAGGAGGGGAAAGAGGGGGAGGGGATAGGGAGAAGAATTGAGGAAGGAATGTGTGATTAAGAGGGAGAGAAAAGGGAATTTCAACGAGTGACGATGGGTAAATCACCTGGTCTTGGCTTAGGGTGGTATGATTGGAGTTACGCGGAAGCCCGGTTCGGAAGACTCGGAGCTAGCGGTTCCAAGTCTCAGTAGACCGGCAAAACACCAATGAGGCCCAAGATTTCCCAGGCGCTAATAGCTTATTGACGCCTCTAACGCCGACGATAGTGCACTCGACCCTTGGCACGAGCTTGTGGCCTTGAGGTAAGCCAGAAAAGTGAAGAGGTAAAAACGAGGGGGGGGTTGTGGGGGAATGGTGGAGGATAAAAAGATTCTAGTTGGTTTGGACAATTGAAAAGAATAAAAACGTAGATAGATATAGATTTAGACTAGAAGCCTTCGTTGGGCTACGTTATTTTGTATGTCTTGCAGGGTGGCGCTACATAAGGTCGACTGTAGTTGCATTTGTCAGCGATGGCGCTGTCTCACATTGATGGGCGTCTCCTCCCTACCATTGCTATCATCATTGCATTGTCCTGTTGCTTGGTGTCTGCCGCCCAGGGAACAGAAATTTCTTGGCCTTGAACTTCTTGTTCTCGTCCAGCTCGAGAGAAGATTCATAACCGAGCTTGGGTTGCTCTCTTTCCCGTTCCTCCGCATAAACTACGCCGCCTCCGATACTTTAGGCCATCATGAATACACGATCCGAGCCTTGATTTTCTCAAGATCTTCTTCAGCCCCGCTCAGCAGTGAGAAGGCAAGTGTCTGATCAGTATAGAAAGCCATTCCGGCCGGCGCAGAGAATGCTTATCATGCCGTTCTTCATACTTATTCTTCGCGCTGCCTTCCATGTATGCCCTCCGACTCGGTCCCTCACTCTAGTGCCTTCACGACTTCTTGTGTATACTCTGTGCTTCAATGTCCGATATGCTACTTACTCATATTGAAGCTTTTCTTTCCTTGTACTGAAGCTGCTGCTCGAAATTTTCCTTGAGCTCACCCTGGCTCATTATGGAACGGATCAATATTCTCTTGGCATCTAGGTATTCCAAGGGCTCCAAGCAAAACCTGTCAAGGGATCAAGGACCCGGCTTTCGGCGAAGTTCTTCGGCATGTCATTCGTGGGATGTCGAATTTTCGCATTGACGTCGTCTTCATACCCGAGAACATTCAATCAAAATGTTGGCTGTGCTTTGATTCAAGTTGCGAAACCACAAAACTCTGAGACGACTTATGCTTGAATGTACTTCACTCGAGGAATCGGGTTTCAGCTCCTTACTACGAGCAATTTCTCACAACCTCAGACTTCAGTGATGCCTTCAATAAATTGTCTTTCGCTCCTCGCCGTCATTCACTTTCAGAGAAAAAGTTGCATATGATTTCTTGCGACCCTTCCTATGTGTATGACATGAACCTGATTCCGACAGGCCGGGCTTCATACGTGATAAGAACATCACGAGCCTTGACAGGCTGGTAGAAAGCCAAGGCTCTTGGGGTGCCCCTGTTTACGTTCTTCCATTCTATATCCTTTCCTTCGAAGACCCACTCCTCTAATTCTCTGGGCTTTACTTGCGTGTAATGCAATAGTAGAGCTTGTGTCAGTCAGTTGTGCGAGTGTTGAGACGGCTAGGCGAGGAAATCATGATTTCGACTCGAAACGAGAGTACAACTTTTTAATTACCTCTACATTTCTTGCCCTCACACTTGCCTTCTCTTATATCTCAATTATGAGGCTCTTGTTTCAAATGATTAGTATCAGTTAGTAACGCACATAGACTATATAGCAGAGTTGTTACATAGTCTACCGAATTAGTCTTGACCACCGTCATCGTCACATCCTCTCATCTACTCTTCTGCCCCTCTCGAGCTCGCTAAGACAGTTCCACGAAAACCACCGCTAGGCAATAAAGTCATCTGCAAACGCCAAGACTTGGAAGGACTTTAATCCACTGCGAGTAAATTCTAGGTCAATCTGGATAATTGTTTGTTTTATGAGAATCCCTCCTTTGTTCCACCTCGGTACCAAGTCTACACTTATGGGCTTGGAAGTCAAAAGGGAAAGTTGAGGATGTTTAAACTGAAGATATGACCAATGATGGTAATGGGTGAGGATGAACGCTCTAGCTTTCATCTGCAATGCTTAGCGAGGTCAACGACTCAGGACGCTCGCCAATTCATCCTGTGATTAGCGCTTGCAATGGTAGTGCATGATCCAGCCGCCAGCGTCAATGGTTTGCCGAGCGCCCTGGCGAACTTGAATTTTTCAACGTGCTGTGGCTCACCGTGGCTAGCAAGAAAGTCTTGTACTGCTCCCAGTTGATTAATCCAAACTGGAGTTCACTGAATTGATTCCAAAGCTAGAGTTACAGTCTGTCTTGACAGACTGGATTTTGACTTGAACAGGTGGCTAAGCTGGCTAAGTCTGCGGAACAATTTACTGATGCACAGCGGGAGCTCGAGTAGTAGGTCGAGGAAAGGGATTGTTGACGACAATGACAGCGGGTCGAACATTTCATATCGGAAACATCCAACAGTAACAGTATCAGGCCACAATCCAGACCGCCTATTCGTCACCCTATATTGAAAAAAAAATTAGTCTTCCTGCATTATGAAAAATGCCCGGGATTTCGAACAATGCCGGCGGAATAAGCAAGACCCTCGGGCTTATGCCAACCTCAGTGATAAACTTGACGGCTCTGATCACTTGCGAGTTTTGTTGCGAAACTGCGTCGGTGCCTGATGCAATTCGGATGTACTTAGCTCACAGCGAGATTGACTTATCCTTGTCGTCCGACAATAGTACATGGGCACATTACACCGTCGATGTCCGAGGACACTGGCTAACCCTGGCTGACCATTTACATTGTGTTGTACGTGTCCATGGGGGTCAAACCGGACACGAAGAAAGCCCCAGCGATACACCCGGGTTATCGCACATACCCAAATCCATGTACTTATGTTGGGGAGTCCGATGTGCTCACGTTTGTTACGAGTGACGAGAACTGATTCCGAGGTACGTGGATTTGATTCGTATTTCTCTGTAATGAGTGCGTTACTTACTTACTGTATGTGGGGGATGATCGACTGCCGTAAACGAGGTACATGAACTTTGTCTTCACAGTCAATTGACCGCGTAACGCCCATTAATAAAAACAACACTGGTTTTATTGCGGGAGGATCAGACCTGATAGTCGCTCATAGAACGTGATCATCATGATGCCGTTAGACTGCTCGCCATCCGTGGTAAGTCTCCCTAGCCCAAAGTCTTCAGGTGTGTGTTCAACAGCTTAGTATTAAGAAATTTCCAGGACTGTTTCCCTTATCGGAGGACGCATTCGCAGTGCGTATTTTAGCAGTTGTTTCTTCGGCCATCAAAGTTCGGATGACAGCGAGGGATTAGATGGGCAGAGCTTGTAGGCGACACTCGTTTCACGGTGGTTACTTGTACAATTTCGAGAGGATAACAGGTGTTGTCAAACATTTCCAGTGTGTTGGGCTTGATCAGTCGCATGCAAGAACTTGTACCTGAGGTGAATTACTTACTGCTACATACTCAATCTTATGGTTCTGGGTGCGACCTGTGCCCTGAATCCAAACCAGCAGAGAGTCAGGCCCGAGGGCACTCAATCGGTCCGACTCGGACAAAGCTTGTCTCCATCCATCTGTAGCTCAAACCGTAAACACGCACCAAGCGCCGGAGCTTCGATATCCCAGGCTGGATTCTCTCATCTCATGATTCTCATCAGAGAGGTTTCTCTGCTCCTTGAACAGCTTGACCTCCATACACGTTGACAACATGACATCCAAAGGTGCGGCGTTGGTGACTGGGGCCGGTAATGGGATCGGCAGGGCAATTGCATTGCGATTGGCCAAAGACGGTTACAACATTGCGTTAAATGACATTGACTCGGGGGCACTGGACAAAGTAAAGAAAGAGATACAGGAAATGGGGACAGAGGTCATTATCTACATTGGGGATGTGTCTAAGGAGACCGCCGTCGTGGAAATGATCGACTTCACCACCGAGAAACTAGGAGGGTTGGATGTGGTGAGCCCCCCACATTTCCCAGGTTATCTCTATTACAATTTTGAACCATTGATCGGTGTCGTACTACATAGATGGTCGCAAACGCTGGTATTTTTGTTGCAAAGCCTTTCTTAGACTGTACACTTGAAGATTGGGACAAGCTCTTCGACATCAACGGGAAAGGCGTGTTTTTGTGCTACAAGTATGCAGCAAAGAAAATGATTGAGCAGGGACGAGGGGGTAGGATCATTGGGGCGTGCTCACGAGCGGGAAAGCGAGGTAAGGATTGGTCTCTCTCGAGTTTCGCCCATAGTATTTAACCAACTGACGGATTATCAGGCCTCCCTTTATCTTCAATATACTGTGCTACAAAGTTTGCTGTACGATCTCTCACACAGAGCGTAGGTGGGTAACCCGGTCCGGCATCTTTCCTAGGCACTTCTCATTACAGAGTTCAATTTCAGCTCTGGCTCTGAAGCCTCATGGCATTACTGTGAACGCATATGCTCCAGGTACGTCTAATTCGTTTAATAATCTGGTAGCTTCATTTCTCTGACCTTCTACTATGCAAGGCTTGATTGATACGCCCCTTGGTAGGCCTGAACACTTGTTAACCAATGAGCAGCGGTGAACTTATCACAGCAAATAAGGTGCCAAAGTCAAAGACGGCTACGAAAGCCTAGGATCCTCCTTCAATGAAGTACCCGGAACTCCAGAGGATATTGCTGGGCTTGTATCTTACCTGGCATCAAAGGAGGCAGCATACGTAACAGGTTAGTGCTCCTGAATTTATGAGTTTACCCCAGAAATCTCATGTTTGTGGCAGGGCAAAGTGTAAGTGTTTCGGCTCCACGAGGTACTATGCTCGTTTTCGCTAAGGGATATCAATTAGATTAACATCAATGGTGGCACTTACTTCGACTGAATGAAAACCCTCGAATGCTCTATGATCTAGTGCATACATTTCCTGTATTGCGCGCTCTTGCTTACTACGTAATATTGCGAACAATCATGTCTTACTTACTGCTTAGCAGTGGGAACGTCGGATAGCAATCAGCCAATGAGGAAAATGCAGTGGGTATACATCGAAGTGGCCGTGGGAATACGCTCATTGCGGTTTCGAGTGACCTCGTGGTATTCTGACCACTTACAAACACTCGCTCAGTATTAGGATCCGACGGCCAGACGGGCCCGAGTGAGCTGAATCGGTCCGATAGAAGATATTACCATCAACTTGCAATTCAATAGCCTAAGCTTCAATGGCCTCAGGCCCAGTTCCCTTCTCTCACCAGAGAGCATACCCCATCTTCGAGCAGCTTGGCCTCCAGATACACTAGCGTAATGACATCTAAAGGTGTGGCATTGATAACCGGAGCTGGAAAAGGGATTGGCAAAGCAATCGCATTGCGATTGGCTCGAGACGGTTACAACATTGCTATAAATGACATTGATTCAGGGGCGCTACATCAAGTAAAGAAAGAAATACAAGAAGTGGAAAGAGTTGAAGTTATCACTCATATTGGGGATGTGTCCAAGGAGCAAGTCGTTATCGAGATGGTCAGTCTCACTACAGAGAAACTCGGGGGATTGGACGTGGTGAGCCATCTCGATGAGTTCTCGACATTGACAGCGTTGTTCACCAGTATGGTATATAGATGGTCGCAAACGCTGGCATCTTCCTTGCAAAACATTTCTTGGACTGTACACTAGAAGATTGGGACAAGAGTTTCGATATTAATGGGAAAGGCGTATTCTTGTGTTATAAATACGCTGCAAAGAAGATGATTGAACAGGGACGAGGGGGCAGAATCATTGGGGCATGCTCACGAGCCGGAAAGCAAGGTAAAGTCTCGCTTCCTCTCAATGAGCCATTGGCATTCCCTGCTAAGGAAATACTAGGTCACCCTCTAGCTCCGATATATTGCGCTACAAAGTTTGCTGTGAGGTCCCTTACTCAGAGTGCAGGCAAGCGTTCAGTATTGTATTCGGCAAGTTTTTGAAGATTCTTATTTCTCCCTCTGAAACTAGCCCTGGCGTTGAAGCCTCATGGAATCACTGTGAACTCATATGCGCCGGGTACGTCAATCAACTATGGTCTAGTGTCCCTCTTAAAGGCTTTCATGCTAGGCTTGATCGATACGCCTCTCGGTATGAAATCAGCATTCAGCATTGAAACGATTGGTTAATTGATCGCGTGAAACTAGGCACTCAGCTCATTGAGGACCTCAAGAGTCTCGGATCGGCTCCCATAACCGAGAAACTCGGAACTCCAGAGGACGTTGCCGGTCTTGTATCTTACTTGGCGTCGAAGGAGGCATCGTATATCACAGGTAAGCTTTCGTTCACCGTGGTATCGCCTGCGCGAGTCTCATACCTGAGTATCTCCCAGGGCAAAGTGTAAGTGTATCGGCTCAAGCCTCGGGCGTCAACATCACACAAATATGCATCGCTGACACCGAAAATATCGATTAGATCAACATCAACGGCGGCACCAATTTCGACTGAAGACCATCGGATGCTTTATGATCTAGATAATACCGATATCGTAGATCAGCATGTATTATCAGCAACGAAGATGTAATGGAAATTAAGCTGGAGAAAAGAGAAAACACGGGTATATATCGAAATAGTCCTATCCATAGCAATACTAGCGAAACCTCAAAGATACGAAGGCCTGCCGTCGTATTCTACTCCACGCTCATAAGAAAGTATAAGCTACAGTAAAGTGTCAGTCACAGTTCTACCAAGGACGAAGATAAAACGCTTACAAAAGGAATCGGGACAATCATAATCGCTATACCACCAAACAGTGTGCCTGCCCAACGAATATTCAAAGCTTCGAGCATTGGAGTGAAGAACAGAGGGAATGCGATTGCGCTCAGGTTTCCTGTTGATTTATTGGATTCAGATCAACATTGCCCTTATAAGGGGGTAGAGAGTAGTAGAAGGCGTACGTGTAAGATTAGGAGCTGCTAGAGCTGTCGATGCGAATGACGAGTAGCTTTACTACTAGTTAGAATAACTTTATGGTATGCCAACGAGTTGACTTACCAGTCAGTGAGGTAAGAGAATATTGCGATAAAAATGACAAACAAGGCCCAGAAAAAGAACTAAACAAAACACCAGAACATTAACCACATTATCAGTTCTGACAGGAAACTCTACTCACCGTGAGCGCAATAACAGGCACGATCCAATGAACATGAGAGAACGAAGTCCAAGCATACATGAACACCGCAGCTGGTAGGACGAAAGCAGCAAAACAAGCGCCATAAAGGTGCATTCTCGACTCTTGTCGAGAAAGGTCCTTCCTGCTTCGTCATCAGAAAAACCATAAAGGATCTAGTTAGAGAGGCAAATGACTAAGGACGTACTGGTTGACCAAGGTGTTTCGGTAAAGTAGGTGAGTGATAAAGCCAGACAGAGAGCCGACGCTAGACAAAATAACGTTCATCAATAACTTGAGATACTAAGTGTTATGGAAAGATAACTCACCAAAGAGTAAGAAATACGAGCCCTGCTTCTCCATTGTTAAAGTTATGCGCCGAAGTGAAAACTGGTATAATGGATCTGATATTTCTCAGTACTTTTCTAAATACCTCGTCGAGAAAAGGAAAACGTACTGAACGACGCAGGTAACAACCCACCATGCTAGTCCCAACCACGCCTGTAGTATTGAACAGACTTCCAGAAATCCAAATATACCACATACTCCTACTAGTACTTACGCTGTGGCCGAGAATAGCTGGTTTGAACATTGTCCCTAATTCAGTCGAGCTCGTCACACGTTCTTATGAAGAGAAGGGTAGGGTAGGACTCACTTATAGCTCGAGTACATGAACCCCAAACCGACTTTGGTTTACCTCGTCCATTTACTTCAACAACCTTCGCAC
>KQ962840.1:122023-141197 GCA_001563735.1 Leucoagaricus sp. SymC.cos
ACAAATATGCATCGCTGACACCGAAAATATCGATTAGATCAACATCAACGGCGGCACCAATTTCGACTGAAGACCATCGGATGCTTTATGATCTAGATAATACCGATATCGTAGATCAGCATGTATTATCAGCAACGAAGATGTAATGGAAATTAAGCTGGAGAAAAGAGAAAACACGGGTATATATCGAAATAGTCCTATCCATAGCAATACTAGCGAAACCTCAAAGATACGAAGGCCTGCCGTCGTATTCTACTCCACGCTCATAAGAAAGTATAAGCTACAGTAAAGTGTCAGTCACAGTTCTACCAAGGACGAAGATAAAACGCTTACAAAAGGAATCGGGACAATCATAATCGCTATACCACCAAACAGTGTGCCTGCCCAACGAATATTCAAAGCTTCGAGCATTGGAGTGAAGAACAGAGGGAATGCGATTGCGCTCAGGTTTCCTGTTGATTTATTGGATTCAGATCAACATTGCCCTTATAAGGGGGTAGAGAGTAGTAGAAGGCGTACGTGTAAGATTAGGAGCTGCTAGAGCTGTCGATGCGAATGACGAGTAGCTTTACTACTAGTTAGAATAACTTTATGGTATGCCAACGAGTTGACTTACCAGTCAGTGAGGTAAGAGAATATTGCGATAAAAATGACAAACAAGGCCCAGAAAAAGAACTAAACAAAACACCAGAACATTAACCACATTATCAGTTCTGACAGGAAACTCTACTCACCGTGAGCGCAATAACAGGCACGATCCAATGAACATGAGAGAACGAAGTCCAAGCATACATGAACACCGCAGCTGGTAGGACGAAAGCAGCAAAACAAGCGCTATAAAGGTGCATTCCCGACTCTTGTTGAGAAAGGTCCTTCCTGCTTCGTCATCAGAAAAACTATAAAGGATCTAGTTAGAGAGGCAAACTACTAAGGACGTACTGGTTGACCAAGGTGTTTCGGTAAAGTAGGTGAGTGATAAAGCCAGACAGAGAGCCAACGCTAGACAAAATAACGTTCATCAATAACTTGAGATACTAAGTGTTATGGAAAGATAACTCACCAAAGAGTAAGAAATACGAGCCCTGCTTCTCCATTGTTAAAGTTATGCGCCGAAGTGAAAACTGGTATAATGGATCTGATATTTCTCAGTACTTTTCTAAATACCTCGTCGAGAAAAGGAAAACGTACTGAACGACGCAGGTAACAACCCACCATGCTAGTCCCAACCACGCCTGTAGTATTGAACAGACTTCCAGAAATCCAAATATACCACATACTCCTACAGCTTACCAGTCAGTGAGGTAAGAGAATATTGCGATAAAAATGATAAACAAGGCCCAGAAAAAGAACTAAACAAAACACCAGAACATTAATCATATTATCAGTTCTGACAAGAAACTCTACTCACCGTGAGCGCAATAACAGGCACGATCCAATGAACATGAGAGAACGAAGTCCAAGCATACATGAACACCGCAGCTGGTAGGACGAAAGCAGCAAAACAAGCGCTATAAAGGTGCATTCCCGACTCTTGTTGAGAAAGGTCCTTCCTGCTTCGTCATCAGAAAAACTATAAAGGATCTAGTTAGAGAGGCAAACTACTAAGGACGTACTGGTTGACCAAGGTGTTTCGGTAAAGTAGGTGAGTGATAAAGCCAGACAGAGAGCCAACGCTAGACAAAATAACGTTCATCAATAACATGAGATACTAAGTGTTATGGAAAGATAACTCACTGAAGAGTAAGAAATACGAGCCCTGCTTCTCCATTGTTAAAGTTATGCGTCGAAGTGAAAACTGGTATAATGGATCTGATATTTCTCAGTACTTTTCTAAATACCTCGTCGAGAAAAGGAAAACGTACTGAACGACGCAGGTAACAACCCACCATGCTAGTCCCAACCACGCCTGTAGTATTGAACAGACTTCCAGAAATCCAAATATACCACATACTCCTAGTACTTACGCTGTGACCGAGAATAGCTGGTTTGAACATTGTCCCTAATTCAGTCGAGCTCGTCACACGTTCTTATGAAGAGAAGGGTAGGACTCACTTATAGCTCGAGTACATGAACCCCAAACCGACTTTGGTTTACCTCGTCCATTTACTTCAACAACCTTCGCACAGTTGAGAAAGGTCCTTCCTGCTTCGTCATCAGAAAAACTATAAAGGATCTAGTTAGAGAGGCAAACTACTAAGGACGTACTGGTTGACCAAGGTGTTTCGGTAAAGTAGGTGAGTGATAAAGCCAGACAGAGAGCCAACGCTAGACAAAATAACGTTCATCAATAACATGAGATACTAAGTGTTATGGAAAGATAACTCACTGAAGAGTAAGAAATACGAGCCCTGCTTCTCCATTGTTAAAGTTATGCGTCGAAGTGAAAACTGGTATAATGGATCTGATATTTCTCAGTACTTTTCTAAATACCTCGTCGAGAAAAGGAAAACGTACTGAACGACGCAGGTAACAACCCACCATGCTAGTCCCAACCACGCCTGTAGTATTGAACAGACTTCCAGAAATCCAAATATACCACATACTCCTACTAGTACTTACGCTGTGGCCGAGAATAGCTGGTTTGAACATTGTCCCTAATTCAGTCGAGCTCGTCACACGTTCTTATGAAGAGAAGGGTAGGGTAGGACTCACTTATAGCTCGAGTACATGAACCCCAAACCGACTTTGGTTTACCTCGTCCATTTACTTCAACAACCTTCGCACAATAACGCGTATCACCAGTTTTGGTTCTCAACTCTTTGGGCATCTTGCCGAGGATCGCGTTCGAGCGCGTTTCCCTAAGAAGGAAGGGTAACAATACGGTATACATCCCGGTGATTCTATATATCGTTCGGATGTCAATCATCAGTGAGTTGGCCGAGAGACTGTGAATTGGAAATACAACGACGCACATGAGCTGTATCCATTGAATCCATCGCCAACCTAGTCGAGAGTTCATTTCAATCCAACCAGCAATCGTTGCTCCGAGACCGTTCCCGCTTAAAACGGCCAGGGCGAAGATTGCCAGCGGGATTCCACGTCTGTCATAGACATGTCACTCAACGGAAGGACACACATAAAAAAGATGGGATTTGCGTACTCGGATGGAGGCCAGATATCAGCAATTGAACCAACAACAATCGTCATCCCAGTCGAAGCAAAAACGCCTTGCAAAAATCGACCTATAATCACTGTTTGGATGTTCTTTGCCCTAATAAGAGCCTACAGTCAGACATTTTCTCTTCTTCTGGATGGTCATAGAAAAGAACAAGAGAAATGACGTACAAAGCGATCATCAGACACATCAAAGAAAATCCAATTCCAGAACTGATGTATACTGGCGTACGACCAAATCGTTCCGACAGTGGACCGGTCAACAAGGGGACGAGGCCGAGTCCACATGCGAAAAGGCTAGATCCGAGTTGTGCTTCAAAGTGCGTACAGTTGATGTCGTGAATCATTGATGGAAAACCGAGCATGTAAGATGTTTCTGCACATGCTGTGATTATATGAGTATCATTGTAGGTTCTGAGGAGGAAGATGATGGGGACGACGTACAGGCGAGGAATGTAAAGAGGCATGTGACGATTGTGATTGTCCATTTCGTCGATGGAGAAAAATTGAGAGGCTTTCGTGGGTCCCCTGTTTTATAATCCACCTGACGGATTTTCAGCATATGTAGGTTAGTAATAGTCAAACCAAAAACTCACGTGGATAGTATCTTCAAAAGGCAGAGTGGGTAACCCCACTGGTTTTCTATCCTCGACTATTTCAGGAGGCGGCTGCTTCTCAGCTATTTCCTGAGCTTTACGTTCAGGTCGCACACGTGGAACAGCCGGTCGTTTGAGACTAAGCCTCAACGACTTCCCCGACATTTCATCAATAGCCTGTACAAACGAAGGATCGGACAAATCAGGACTATCTTGTTTCGTATGCGTAGGCGTGCTGCTAGCACTTCCAAAATCGGTGTACCATTCACTAGTACTAGCAGCACTAGAAGGAAGTGGGGGAAGTGGGGGAGGGACACGCGAAGAACGACTTCGACGGTCTCGCTCTATCGCACGAAATGTATGTACTTCGTCTGAGACGGAGTAGATGCTGGGAGAATCTAGTTCGGTGGCGATAGATGAGTGAGTGAAGGTGCTGTAACGGTTGGGGTTGGTGTTGAGGTTCGGGTTGAGGCTGAGCCGGAGTGGACGGTTTGACATGTCGTTAAGGATTTGGAGGAAGGTAGGGGCTTGAGAAGTTCGTTTTCTTGACCTGGTGGATTTGGTGGTGGGGTTGCGGGTCAAGGAGGGGAGGGTGTCGACGTTAGGGACTTGAAGTGGTTCGTCGAATTCGGGACTCGTATGATTTTTCATGTCTGAATGAATAAATAGAGAAAAAGTAATATGAGTACGAACAGGAAGAGAGGAGAGTGAGATTGAAAATTAGGAAGAAGAGAGGAGTGAGTGAGAGAGGAGAAAGAGGAAGGTGGACGTAGAGAGGAACTTACCTCGGCCAATGTAGGATTCAATGACCTCGGGCAACGCTCTTCATGGGAGCAGAGGACTCAGGAGCAAAGTCTGAAACTGTCAAAGGGATCTTGTACCACCATCAGCGGTAACAGCCACACACCACATAACGAATTCTGGGCCGGGTGTGGTATTAAAACCAGCTGGGTTTTTAACTGGGGTAGTCAGTATCTGGCGTCTATCCCACATATCCATGAAACGGACTAACTCAGGTCATTTGAGTGACTTTTAAGCTTTAGAGAAGAGGGTGGGCAGTATATCGTCTGATTTCATGGCCAACGATTTCGCGAGGTACCCGAGTGTAGGTCTAAAGCTGTTGCATAAGTCTATAAATAACCTCGTGCGTCGGTAAGGAATTGGGACTGGGGAGAGCCTAATGAAACCATACCTGGGGGCGTCGTAATTCAAAACTCAAGGTCATAACGTGCCTTCAGATTGATCCAGCTAGAGCGAGGATGTCCTCTTAAACCTATGGCCAGGTTGAGCGGCTCTCAACTCGAAAGAGGGTCCTGCATCAGGGACAGAATCATGGTGCTGAAGTAACAGATAGGAGAACAGATCGCTCTGGTTACGGTCAAGGTCTGTGATTTTAAGAGTCGATGGCTCGACTCGCGGGCCCGGATCACTTCAGGACGGTATCCTTGAGAGTCTCCGGTCGTTCATCGGAGAGGAATATTGAGCAATGCGCCAGCTTTGTTGCGACTGTGACCTGCTGTTCATGTGAAGAATCTCTGATATTTTGGTGCATCAAAATTCATATTGGTTGATGGAGGGAATGAGTAGGCAGCAAGACGCGTTAGAGTCGCACAAAGTTCGAAGGAAGAGGATGCAATGCCATCATTCGCACGATCACAAGCGAGAGTAATTATGTAATTAATTGATAAATTAATTTCGAGTTTAATCATGGCCAACGATTTCGCGAGGTACCCGAGTGTAGGTCTAAAGCTGTTGCATAAGTCTATAAATAACCTCGTGCGTCGGTAAGGAATTAGGACTGGGGAGAGAGCCTAATGAAACCATACCCGAGGGCGTCGTAATCCAAAACTAAAGGTCACAACGTGCCTTGAGATTGATCCAGCCAGAGCGAGAATGTCCTCTTAAACCCAAGGCCAGGTTGAGCGGCTCCCAACTCGAAAGAGGGTCCTGCATCAGGGACAGAATCATGGTGCTGAAGTAACAGATAGGAGAACAGATCGCTCTGGTTACGGTCAAGGTCTGTGATTTTAAGAGTCGATGGCTCGACTCGCGGGCCCGGATCACTTCAGGACGGTATCCTTGAGAGTCTCCGGTCGTTCATCGGAGAGGAATATTGAGCAATGCGCCAGCTTTGTTGCGACTGTGACCTGCTGTTCATGTGAAGAATCTCTGATATTTTGGTGCATCAAAATTCATATTGGTTGATGGAGGGAATGAGTAGGCAGCAAGACGCGTTAGAGTCGCACAAAGTTCGAAGGAAGAGGATGCAATGCCATCATTCGCACGATCACAAGCGAGAGTAATTATGTAATTAATTGATAAATTAATTTCGAGTTTGGAGCTTGCATTTGTCCGTGTTTGTTTCTCGTGGTCTTTGTCCGTTGTTCGATTGTGATTGTGGACATTCAGGACTCGTTTATTCTTTTCTCCTTGACCACCGCTACTTTCTTTCATTGCGACACCAATATCTGCTTCCCCTTTCTCTATAACCCCGGCTTTCTACTGAAAAACACGACATTTGCCATGGAAGTGTCACCTGGCGACGTAACCCTCCCTCAATCTCGTCGCCCTCTGAAACGCTCAGCATCTACAGTCTCGTTGCCTACTCCTCCAAGGACGCACAGACGGCACAAGCGAGGAAGATCACGTGGCGACTGCGATTCTGGTAGCGACAGAGAGGAGGCATTAGGGAATCGGGGGTCCGGGTTCTCAAGTAGTGATGAAGAAGACAACGAACTGCCGCGCCTTGACCAAAGGGCGCGCAAAAAGCGAAGAACGAGCCACAGCAAGGGTGACGATGGCGATGAAGAGGCCTTCTGGCTGGCAAGACCAGATCCAGAATCCCATTCTCAGGAGGACAGGGGTCGCGTGTCAGACACAGAGACAGAAGTTGATGATGTTCATGATGACGATAAATCATCATCTGCGCCATTACTCTACCGCAAGTCTCTGCAGCGTACCCAGTCGCAAGCCAGCAATGGTTTAGCCTCGCCGCCTCCTTCACATCGAAAACCTCAAGCTCAGGCCCCGATAACCCCGCCTGCGGGTACGCCCGGACCTTCGACTTCTGCCGCGTTGCTCAAGTCGCAACCTACGTCGCCACCCAAGACGCCGAAGAAGCAGACAGGTCTTGTACGAGGCAAAGGAATCAAGACGCCAGTGTTCCCCGTCATCTCTGACTCACCTGACAATCCTTTCTACGTGGTTCCTGGCTCGCCTTCACCAGGTGAAGAGAGCGAAAGCCCCCGTGTCGACAGTGTTAGTCCTCGAACTCCGGGTTCAGGTCATGTCGAAAAACCGACAGTGACCTATGTTTTGTGAGTTTGATGGTTTTCATGAATTCTCTGGATTATTCTAATCGTTTTGTAGCCGTGGTGTGCGTCGTGAATACGCGAACCCGCTTTACAACCACCGAGAAAATCGTCCACTTTCGCCGCCTCCCTCGTCACTCCTTCCCATCGAACATCCGGACTACTCTCCTGACGTAGGCTGTAAACCCACTGTCCTGTTCCCCAACGCTCAGAAAGCTAAACGTCCTACCACTCCTAAAGCGGACAAAGCCGGCGGTGCGGGCCCCTCAGCTGCATTGAGACGGAGTCCTCGGAGGAAAAGGGCGATGATTGGGAACAGCGATGATGAGAAAGAACCCAATAGTCGGGTTACAGAGGAAGAGGAAGAGACAATGTTTAAGCCGAGGAAGCTCAATTTCGGAGTACCCAAGAAGGCTGCGAATAAGTCGAAGACTCGGGCGGTCTCTAGGAACAATGATTTGCTCTGAAAGATCATGTCACTTTTCCTCCACCCTTGTTCTTCCTCTGGCGTTTTTGTTCTGGTTTTGTTCTTGCTCATTTACACCGGACTTTTTCCCATTCAAACTTCACGCTCCCGTGATCATGACTATTGCCTCATGTTTTTCAGTCAATTTGATTCAACACACTCACACCTCACTCGACATCGACAACTACATTCACCATCACAATGAATTACAACACTCACATATCGTCTTTCATTTTTCCACTCATAGGCTAAGTATCTTACTTGACATGCCTCAGTTTGTTTTGTCCTTCCTTCTTGTTCGATCTGCGATACCTCGTGTTAAGTTTTTCTTCTGTTGCTCCGCCTCACCCCCACGCATCCCAATTACCTCCTCCACGCTACTGCTACATACATATCTTTCCCTTCCCTTTTGTTATGCTTGCAATCGATTTGTTACCACATGCGACACCTACTATTATGCATCCATCTACATGTAGGCTTTAGTTTGTCAGTACGCTAAGCCACCAAGTACCGTACCGTAGTTATAAGAGTTTTTTAGTTGCAATTCTTCTCTGTGCCCTCAATTTGTTAGTGTTGAGGATTATCTGCACATATATACATCAAGATATACAACGCGATTCTGCTCTTTGTTTGGAGGGAGGATATATGCGTCGCTTTGAGGGAAGCGTATTGAGCATGGATGGAATGTCGAGATCTGATTCAAAGCTTCAGACTAATGTCAGTCGCTACCGTGTTTTATAGTCTTGGAGCAGCGTGCTGTTAACGGATTCATCGGGGACGCGCGAGTCCACGGTAAATAAGGATGCTCTGATCCCAGAGCTACTCACTATTGTCTAGTACGACGCGCACCCGGTTATGCAGTTCATCCTCAAGTCTTCGATCCCACCTGCTCTCGTCCTCTTCAGCGCCACTCTCACAAATGCTCACGTACGTATTTGCGTCTCCCGTTCCGCTCGCACAAATCATTGCCAATTTCAGGGTTGATTGACGCGTGTTAGAGTTACTAACAGAACGGGATCGTTAGAATTTTGAATTTTGAACTCAGGCCAGGGAGAGGCTAATTAACTATCGACCTGATCTACAAGGGGAAATTACGCAAGTGTACTAATACAAGTTCTCGGGAAAAGCTGGTGGATTCTGTACACACTAAAATCAGTGCGTACGCGCGTATGATTTGATCAAGGCTAGTTAAAGGCGTCGTTGTTTGGCTCCGTCTATGATACTACCCTTTTTCGACCTTGACCACCATGGCATGAGTTATCGTGTTCGAGTCAATTTTCATGAATCTCGTAGTTCTTTCAAATTGTGCATCATCGCTTTCCCAATAGAGGTTCTTTCAAAGATAACCACCCTCTCTTGTCCTGAACACCTGTGCACGAAAGCCTTCAAATTGTCCCATTGAAAAGCCATTGACTCGCCTACGGCTTGTCTCAACACACTGGATACACTGATCATACCTTCATCTATGCTCTGGACGCGGACCGCCATGATGTAAAACCAATCTCCTTTATGCCTCCAACATCTACTCTTCTGTGTTGGCTTGACCGTTCAGCCTCCCTACCCTTGGATATTGCATTTTCAGTCTCCTTCCTGCCTCGAGTCAATGGACAACTCGAATATCAATACACTGAGGTGATTCCGCTGATATCATACTCTGCACCTCGTTGGGTATCTCTTCATAAGAGCTCATTCGACCCGCTCTCTCTCAGGTAGACTCGAAACATAAAGTGCTACAGGACTCGAGTTTGCTCACAAGGCGACTATAGAGAGATTTCTAAATCTCATCTCAGGCCAACCTCCGAACACCTCGAATTCAATATGTCCGTCAACAATGCATTCACACGCGAAATGGTGCGCACCCTGCCTCGATCGTTCAGTAGCGCCACAGAACGCGAGCCCATGTACCTGGCTTGGTGCTAAGATAGCGTATGGGCCCTGGAAATCTGTCGACGATGTACAAATGCTCCATCCATCTCATTTGAATTGATCAATCTAGCCAACCGTTTTTGTCGACGCCAAGCCATGGATGAAGGTTATGCAAGAAGAGATCTTCGGCCCTGTGTGTTCCATCATCAAATTCGGTACTGAAGACGGTACGAAATCTCTTCGCACGCGGAAAAACAGCGCTTTGATGTAATCTGCCCATTGTCATTCAGAAGTGATTGAGTTAGTGAACAATACTACGTATGGCCCCGCCGCGAACGTTCTCACCGAGAATTCTGCTCGTGCAATCCGTATGGCCAATGCTCTGGAAGCTGATATTGTAAGTTTTCTTTGTTCTTTGGCGGGATGACGTTGACTGTACTATCAATGAAGGTTAATTGTACCCTGTCTGCTGAAATTGGACTTCCATGAGGATACAAGCAATCTGGTCTTGGAAGAGAATTGAGTGTAGAGGCTTTAGATACGTAAGTCTTACCGCTATTTCTGATTTGATTTTCTCTGTTTGACGAACCTTGTTCTCTCCCTCAGCTACATTTAAACCAAGGCTGTTCACATCCGCATCGGCCGGGTCCTTTAGCACGGCTCCTAGATGTTAGCGCCACTATTCTTTCCTTTGTCGCTTTGCATCGTAGCATGTGTGTATCATGCGACGTAAGTTTCATGTTCGTTGAAAAGAATAATCGCCGACTGGCCGAGAGAATGGATTTTGGAACCTCTTCTAAGGTGCGAATGCTCGATGAAATCGCATGATTTTCGGTTGAAATAAATTTGCTTCTGATCGCTTTCTGGTTCTTCCGTTCTAGAATGGTCTTATCTGGGCGATTTCGCCCCAATACGGTGTGGAAGATACAGCGATGAGTCAAAGCTCAAGTGGCTTACATACGTCTTTGGTTTACGGTCACAATTCAGCTCGTCCTGCGCGAAGCAGATGAATTTCCGCGTCAACCGTTAATATCTCTATTTTGTGACTTTAGCCTGGGGTGGACATTTAACAGTATACGAGTGACTACATGTACACAATTATACTTGCGTCTATATTTTACGACAAAATCTCGTTCCCATCAGTGAAAATATAAGGATCATTAAGCTCATCCGAGCTCATACAAACATGATATACAACACCATTACTATCAGTATTTTCTGGGTACAGATAAACCATTTTGTCTCCGTGTCCGAGTTCGTACACTGGGTAAACACGAGCGGAGGGATTTGGAGAGAGGTGATAAAGTAATTTGCGGGTTAGTGAGTTGAGAATTTGAAGACGCTCTCGAATGAGCTGAGGGGCTCTGCGTGTCCATGGTTGAGTTTTCGTGTACTGGTTCAGCTGAAATAGGTTTGGTCAGAGCTCCGAGAGATAGTGGGACGTCGAAGGATGGAAAGCTTGTACCTGATTGATGAGATCGTGGAGTGCTTCCTCTCTGATACACATAACGAGATGTTGCTTGCTTTCACCTACGGTGGACACAATCTTTCGGAAGTCAAGGGTATTGAGTTGAAAGATTAAGTCGGCGTGATCGGAGAGTGTTGAGATGTGAGCGCAGGACGAAAGGAGAGAACAACTGGCTTCTACGAGCAGGTTTCTTTGAATTTCTTCCTTTTCTCCTACACTCTGATACTCCTTGAGCAAAATGCCGCAAAGCCCGCCTGGATTAAATTGGTGAGAGAAAGTCCATGAAAGGGAAAGAACACTTACCTGATGTACCGAACTCTGAGAGAATTTGGACACACCTCTTTGCCCAATAAATTCGGCAAGCGGTCTGCAAGACACAGAACTCACCCGACCTTGATGGTGCTCGAAGGAACTCGAGGAAAGAATAATGATAAAACCCGACAATAATATCAGTTGACTTTGGAGGTGTCGAGCACGTCCTATCACAGACTACGGCACCAGAACTGCCTCGTTGAAATAAGACAGAGTGCAGGGGGTATAACGCCGATAATAATGTGGAAATGGGATAGTCCAGTAAATTACTGACTATCGTCAGAGATAAATCAGTACTGATTAGTCCGCTCGAGAGGACGAGGAGAGTATTCAGGGTGTAAAAGAGAATGTGACAAGGTACACGTTGCATTATCGCGGTGTAGAAACTGTCGAGGTGTGCCAAGGAGCTCGGAGGCCTGTCCAGGGCCGAAGAAGTAGTTTGAAAACCAGAGGAGAGAAGGTTGGCGAGCTGCTTTTCGCGATCGAGGAGCATGGGATTATCGAAAAAACGGACAATGTTAGCAGCGAAAACGAAAAGCCCTCCGGATTTCTGTACTAAAGCTTTGATGTCTGCCTCTGATGGCCATTCTTGACTAGAACCAAGGGGGGAATCGTACTGCTTCTGCATCCTCCGGAAATTGGTCTGGAGATATAGTTCGATATCTCTGTGAGTATCGCTTGAGAGAACGAGGGGTATCTCCCACCACAGATCCTGCAACTCTTGGACCACGTATTTGATATGGAGTTCAGGTCGACTGAAGACAGCCCACAGAAGCGGGAGGGTAGGGTAGTCCAGTGTAATCTGGGATATGAGCCGCAAGATCTCACATTGAGTATCGTGGCCGTTGGCTTCATCTAGTCCATCTACTATGATAAGCGCTCGATGGTGCACCACTTCCGCAGTCCGGCTTAGCAAAGCCAAGATGGGTTCAATGAGAAGTTTCTGGACCTGCACACGTAGCGATTTCGTCACGAGACCTGGATCGTTTCGAACTATCTCCTCCAAAAGAAGCCCGTAAAGGCTTACTGTCGGTTGCAGACGAGTCGCGAGCTGGTAGGCGATGGATAGGAAGAATTTTGTTGGATCGTCCAGCCTGTTTGGTCGCGAAAAGAAGAACGCGGCGCCGAGCTCGGCTGTCTCTTGTAGCATTTCTGCGCACGTTTGGGCAATGGCAGATTTCCCTACGCCCAAGGGACCATTGAACCACAAGAGTTTGTGCGGGGGCTTGGGCTTGTCGCGTGGGCTTTCTCCGGGTAGTTGGGGAACGTTGTGAGCCCGAACCCAGCCCGTTATGTCATTAATGTATTGTTCTCGTGTGCCCGAGAGGCATGACCGTGATGTATGGCAAGAGTTATGCGCGGCTTCTGGCAAAGATGAATCCAAGAGGATTTGGAGGCCTTGTCAGGTAGTGAGTCAACCCGCAGACTGAACCTTCAAAAGTGTGAACGGCGCACCACTCGACTGGTAGAAATGATTGTGCACTTGTGTATGGTCCTCGAAATGTCCGCCATTTATCTGGAAATGGTGTGCCTTCTCAAAGAATGGCATATGTAGGAGCTAATGCTGGGTTTAAGGCTAACACGTCGAGTCGCGAATGTCAATGAGGTCCGAATTCTCACGATAAGGAACAAAGAGATTTCTATCAATGGCAAGTAGCTAGCGGCGTAACGCAATTTGATCGAAAAGAACTGAGGAACAACAACGATCCAAATATTTAAACAATGCAACTACAAAGGCATTCACCAGTTCTCCCATCGTGGATCATCAATCGGGATATCTTCTAATGCCCTATAGCACGACGTCCGAAATATCCCATTTACCGAAGAGGGACGAGCAAAGTGGTAACAAATTTTGTCCGCGAGGTCATCCGAGTCACGTAAAGGATTAACGAAGGGACTTTTCTCGTCTGGCCAGAGAAGGATCGACTTGGTCCCATGGCCGAGCTTGTATACAGGAAAGACAAATTTGACGAATTTCGGGGAGATATTGCGTCGTAGTTGATAGTAGGATTGAATCAACTCAAATGTCAAGGGACGAGCCTTGCGAACAATGGCATTGGTATCATCTCCAATCTAATCGGCGTAAGCGTATGATATTTGGTCTGCGAAATAGCTGGCGACTCACTTGCTCGACGCAACTTAGCACGTCTTGTGCTTCAAGGTGATAGCGGGACCTTGAACATCTATCTAGAGCTGATCGGTAATCCACTCCCTGAAGCCTTTCCAGCAAGTCGAGGTTTTCCCGTAGGTCAGCTCTGGCGCAGGCATGCAACAGGCTGAGGACGGCCCTCCCTACGAGAGAGGATTCAAGCGACTTGGCAGCGGTTGCTTCATCCACATCAGTTTTAACGGGATGCCAATTAGCAAGTTGCACTCCATGGCCTGTCGCGTCAAAGTCAATTAAGACGAAAAGTATGGTCGGAAGCGACTTACTTGAATGAGATTCGTTGATTACTTGCAGACATCTATCGGCCCATCTGCTGTAGTGGGAGGTCTGGTAGATGCAGAATTGACCGGATCTAGTGGAATCTTTGATAAATTCTTGAAACGATGCATGATAGTAAGATACGTGGCTGTCTTGCATACTGAATGCTTCCATTTTGGTCTCCGACTTTCTGTTGCGAATGACAGATCTAAGCCTGTTTAGTGCAGCAGCAACACCCCTGGTGGAATACCCGAGAAGATTACTGATTTCAAGAAGAGATAGTGCCCTATCGTCTTCCTGGTATAGCAGTGTCCCTGCACAAACGGCAGGTCGATATTCCACAAGAAGTAGAAGCGTCAAGGTAACGGACAAGGTATCACTGGGAATTAGCTCCATGATGAGGGTATAAAAGGAATCTAGTTCCGACAATATTCTTCCCGGCTGTGCCTTCCGAGAGAGGAGAGCGGTCAACTGCTTCTCGGGGTCAGGCAAATCTGGATCCCTGAGGAACCTGAGTACTGAGGCGGCGTAGATAAACAATCCATCGGCTTTTCTTACAAGCTGCTGAATCTCGTCTTCCGAAGGCCACTGCGGATCGGACTTGCTCGAAATATCTCGAAACCCGCTTCTCAGGTATAGCTCTATGTCCTGAGTAGCACTGGCTCCAGAAGCGACAATGGTGAGACTCCACAGCAGGGAGTGATTGGGATCCAAACTCTGGAATGTTGACTCGAGATGGGGTTCGGGACGACTGAAAATGGCCCAGGAGAAGGGCAATTCACGGAGCGACGTGGATCCCAGGATGATTCGGATGATATCTCGCTGGGCATTTTCAGGCTCGCACTCATCCAGACCGTCCACTATAAGAATACTGTCGTGGGCTAGCCTTTCCCCTTGCGCATAAAGCTCCTCGAAGGGAGCGGAGATCAGTTCGCGAAACTGAACATCAAGGGATTTAGTGAGAAGTGATGGGTCGTTACGAATTTTCTTCTCTAGATGATCTGCATAGGGTTGAAAATGGCCGGTGAGTTGGTAAGCGATCGTTGGGAAGAACCTCTGAGCGTCGGTGCGCTCATTGGAGCCAGAGAAGAAAAAGGCGGCGCCAAGGGATTGCTTTTCAAGTTTCTCTGCACATGTTTGCGCGACGGCTGATTTACCAACACCAGCAGGTCCATTGACCCACAGTACTGGACACTGTCGGTCCAATTGGCTGGCCCATAAGGTTATCTCCGTGATATACTGCTCGCGAGTGCCTGGGAGGCAAGATGGGGGATGCGTAGATGCATCATGAGCGGCCTCAGGCATTGAAGAATCGAACAATGTTTTCAATCCTGTAGGAGTGGAGATCATTCCGGTGTCCAGAGCTGTCAGAGCGAGCATACAAACCATTTGGTCCATGATAATGTGTTTGGGAGGAATCGATGAAGGTTCCGTTGTTGAGAACCATATGGCTCGCATTTTGAAACATTTATTGCATTCAACGCAAAGAGTACAGCACTTAAATCGGGAGAAACGAGAAACAAGGTTCAAGCTGTTGCTCGAGGCTTGAACACAGTTCCGATGGTGATGGGCCTTTTCTCACGCAGAGGTGATTGCGCATTTTCTTCCCGCCCTCACTAACACAATGCTTCATCAAGACAGGCACACTTGAAGTGTTTCTTTGACTCTGCATGTGGAACACGTAATCTTTGACATACTATTATACCAACCGGGATGACTGTATTCCCGAACTGAGGCTCTTTGTGCGCGTGTGAACCTCCCTTTCGTTTGGTAAGTCTAACAATAGCATTAAATGGTTACTCTGAATCTTGATCTTTTTATACTCAGCTGCCAGGCTTACAGGCACAGGCTCAGTTGTTCTTGCGCACCATGTACGAATGAACGAAGTTCAAAAGCCGACAAAATCCCGTGGGGCCACTGAAGCCTGTGCAGTCATCTCGCCATTTCTCCGAGCAATTGGGTCGCTGACGAGGAGCGAGTGTGGATTTGGGATCGCGTGGTCATCAGCAAGAATGCGCTCCATCATGAGTGGAGCTTCTCCGTACGTGGTCTCACTGGAATGCGGGGAAATCAAAGGGTCTCAACGGATATTTCATTGTTTCGTGCAAAACCCCTAAAGTCCGGCTATCTCATAGGTCATGCAAGACTACATCATCTGATCCCTTCTGATCGTTCATACGTGCGAGAATAGCGGCGCAGCGACAACGTAAGTAAAAAGTCCATTAGTTCCTTTGCTTCTTTTCATTGGACGTTATTGCGACGTTTATCCCACCTGAATCGCTTATATAGACGTTGTGGTCAGCACGTGTACCTGGCTAGTTGTAGGCGCCAGTTTTCTGACAACACCTCAATGAAGACTCTTACTCGGCTTGGACTCCTTCTAACGAGTGTTGCCTTGGCTTCAGCTGCCAATGCACCGGACTGGGTGTGTTTCGACAATTATCTCATACACTGCAGAGCGTCCCATAGTTGACCAACCACCTCCAGCCGTTTGACTTGACGGAGATCAAGGCTCCCGATGGTTCAGTCTCTGCCAAATTTGTCTCTCTTGGTGCAACAATGACCGAACTCTGGGTGAAGGACAAGTCTGGCAAGGCTCGAGATGTCATCCTCGGCTACGACGACAATGTACGCCGACCCAATCACTTCTAGGCTGGTTTCCTGATTCATCGTCGCAGTCTAAACTCTTGACGGATCCTGATCATCCTGTCTTTAACGCTATAGTTGGAAGATATGCCAACCGTATCAAGAATGGTATTTATATTTTTGCTACATCTTCTGGTGTACTTCAGAGCTGACGTATCACAACACAGGTACTTTCTCGATCCCAATCACAAAGAACGCTCAGCCTCCTGGGCCGAATGTCTACCAAATCCCCACGAACGACCACAACGGTGAGTTCTAGCTACCTTTTGGCGGAAATATGACTCAAGCCTCAGCTTCTACAGGGGAGGTCACACTCCACAGTAGCATCTATGGCTGGGATCGCAAGAACTGGACAGTCTTTGATCGCACGCCGACCAGCGTCACATACAAATATGTAGATGACCCAGGAGAGGGCTTCCCGGGATCAGTGACTGCATTCGTGAGCTCTAGATATTTTGGTGCCTCCGGTGCCTTCGATTGACAAGAATTATACTTAGGCCACGCATGCAGTCTTCAACGGTGGTGTTCTTCAATCTAGCGTGCGCGCCTTTGCTACTCAGAAGGTAAATTTATCTCTTCCATCTGATCGGCGGATATTTTACATGATCTATAGACGCCTATTATGGTCACTCAACACGTCTACTGGTTCGTGAACTCCCCTCTCAGATTAGGCTGCTAAGCTTACTTGGTTACAGGAACCTTGACGCTTTCCAAGACGGTGTTGATACCGCTCTTGAGCACAATCTCCGAGTAGATGCTTCGAAAGTAGTTCATCTTGACGGTGATGCAATCCCTTATGGCGACTTCATCAACGTTACCGGCACTATCTTTGACTTCAAGAAGGCGAGGCAGATTGGAGAGAACTGGAATGAGACTGTCGGCTTGTGTGGTGGCGGTGAGTCTCATGAACGAAGATTCTCTGGTAATTCTATACTGAACTCTTGTTCGTCTAGTCTGTCAAGGATTTGACCATGAGTGGATTTATGACAACAATGAGAGCAATCACGCCGGTACCTCTTTGTGGAGCGATAAATCAGGAATCAGGTATGATTTCTGTTTGATCCTTACAGCTGGCCAGAGTTCTCTAATACCCTGAGATAGAGTCGACATCTCTACCAACCAGCCGGCTGCCCAAGTCTATACTGCTTATTGGTTAAACACGCCGAGAAAAGTTGTACATGGAGGACCTGATCTCGTGTATAGCCCGTGGGCCGCCGTCGCTATCGAACAACAGGGATACGTGGATGCTATCAACACGCCTGAGTGGAATGTCGACCAAATCTGTGAGCATCCTGAATTTCCTTTTCCACGATTTTCTGACGAGTTATTATTCTAGATGGCCCTGGCAGAGATTTCTCATGGAGTACTACCTATAAGTTCTCCGTTGTTCACTGAGTTCCTTGTTGTTTGTTGACTGTCATTACCTTGTGGTATCTGAAATCAATAAATTAAGCCAAAAAAAATTCCATTACTTGTTGAACTGGAACGCTCTAGAATTGTGAGCAACGTCGCAATTCGAGTCATAGGACGTCATACCAACGAGCCACCCAAGCGCTCTACAGTACATTGTTTGATCAAAGTTTGGCTATCAACGTCACTGACACGATCACTACCATAATTCAATCATTCGGACCCGACCGCTTACTTCTCCTGACTCCTGCCATTTCAAGTTATCTTAAAAACCGGATACCAATGCTTCTGTGACCCCAGCTATCTTTCTATCAGATTCTCTCTCTACCTTCAAGTTGTTGAACAGCCATGTCCGACTGGAATGATCAAAACCTATGGGGAACAGTGAGCCAACCCTCTTTGAGGGGCGGATTCCTTGGACGTGGACGTGGCCGAGGCCGCGGAAGAGGTGCGCCGTCATGGTCAACGTCAAGTTCCACACGTTTTGGTTTAATCCGTGATTGGCAGTTGCGTTACCAGCCGTATAGGTCTCATTCCGGGTGAGTATTCCTCCTCTCTTTCTTTGAATTCTCTATCGCTTTCTAATACATACATCACGTCGCAGTGTCTCCGATAAACCACCGACATCTGCTGCATATGGTCGCACTCTCGGTTTCGTCACCACAGCAAAGCTTGAACAGCTTGACAAACAACGGGAAGAATACAAGAATTTCTCTAAAGTGTTGGAGACTACAACATCCGACTCCGATTCCAGTTCAACCACCACCACAGACGAAAACCGTGCCCTGATTGACCGACTTGGAACACTCTATAACTCCGTGGTCGATCATCTTGCACCAAACGAACCTCGTATCATCAACGGAAAAGTCCACATCGACGACCTTGGCGTCTGGCTAGCGCGCGTTCGGACAGATCCCAACTTTGACAAAAACGTTGTCAAAGAGTGGATCGAGGCTCTTGAAACCCATATTCAACAGGGTGAAAAGAAACTCGAGTTTGCGAGGTTGTGCGGGAAACTCTACACGGATTGGTTAGAGAGTGGAGATGCTTTGACGATTAGAAGTGATGTTACTGGACCTATGCCTCAAGGTGACGAGGGAAAAGAGGACACGAAGCAGAAAGGAAGGCAGGAGATGCATGAACAAGTTGCGCGTCTTCGTTCCATCATATTCGAGCCCACCAACATTGATACCGATGCGATTGAAACCTACCTCGGTGGCGTGTTCTCATCCAAGGCTGCCCAAGGGGTTCTTAATGGAATGCGGGAGGGCATGGCGGCTTTCGGCAAAAATCTCCGCGACCGGACGATCACCGCAGACGAGATGCGCTGGACGGTCGAGTCTCTACTAACATCCGACCTCATGTTACCCGACAAACGCGCTGCCTTACGCGAGTTCACAGACAACCAAACCGTATTGGAAGAAGTAGCCAACGTCATCAATATGCGTCTTCGCGCTCTTGGGTCATGGAAATGGCCTGATGAGCCCATTGTAGTGGATATGCGGAGATACCTTAATGGAAAATACCGTGCATTCACCGACCCAGATATCCTCGACGCTC
>KQ962840.1:141225-157109 GCA_001563735.1 Leucoagaricus sp. SymC.cos
CCAATGGGTCAGTATCATGTGGGGCATGAAATTCAAATCCGACGCTCGAGATATCTTTCACTCCGATGCCTGGAAGATTGCGATACCAGGAGATTCTTTAACTTCTATCCCGTCCGACACCGTTCCCTGCTACATTTCAGGGAATGTCACTATCAATGCCGAGCGCAAGCATCACCGGGACAGGCATTTCCTAGCTGGTCAACTTCCCGATGACGTCTCTCCAAAAGCTCACTACGACGAACCAGCTCAACCTTCCGGTAATGACGATGATTTGGGAGAGACAGCAGATGGCGATGTAGAAGTCAAACAACAACTTCTTAACATCGCTTCTACCGAATGTTATCTCAATCTCGCTCTACACAATTCACATACCATCGTTCGTACAGACATGGACTGGTTTGGTCCTTCTCTCCCCCACGAACCAATCATCACCATTCTTCGGTTCTTCGGAGTATCAGCTGACTGGCTCGAATTCTTCCGCGTATTCCTTCGTATGCCTATTCGTTTTCCTGGAGAATCTGAAGCTCATACTCGAGTACGTGGAACACCGATAAGTTATGCTCTTAGTGCGTTTTTCGGTGAAGTCGTACTCTTCGCTATGGATCTCGCTGTCAATCAACGTGCGCATGGGTTATTCCTTTATAGAATCCATGATGATATATGGTTCTGGGATTCAAACCCTCAGCGATGCGCGTTGGCTTGGCAAGAGATGAACAAATACGCTCAACTCGTCGGGCTTACTTTCAACATGTCTAAAACTGGCTCTGCATGTGTCCGTGGAACGTTGTCTGAAGGTTTCCAATTACCCGCAGGAGATATTCGTTGGGGATTTTTGAAATTTGATACCCAGGAAGCGAGGTTCATTATTGATCAAAGTCAGGTGGATGAACATATTAAAGAGTTACGGAGACAACTCGGGAATACGAAATCGGTTTTGGGGTGGATTAGCGTTTATAACAAGTATATGGCGTTTTTTGTGAGGAATTTTGGGGGACGGCCTGCGGAGTGTTTTGGGAGACAACATGTGGTTGATGTGACCAAAACTCTTGTTCGCATTCAACAAGAGATTATTGTTGGTACAGAGGGCGACACTTCAGCTTTAGGAGGGGTCATCGAGCATTTGGAGAATGAGTTGGAGACGCGATATGGAGTACGCGATTTACCCAAAGGATATTTCTATTTCCCACTTTCTAGCGGTGGACTCGCACTCCGCGATCCACTAATCGACATCCTAGTCATGGGTGAAAGCATGTCCAGCAACTCCGTCGAATCAATCACAGACGCACTTCTCAAAGAACACGAGGTATACCAGATCGCCAAAAAAAACTGGGAAACCAAACAACGTGAGGAAGCTGCTAAATCCGGTGGTACTGATCTCCCTCCGCCTGTGTTCATGCCATTCGAGACGTATTGCGAGATGGCGTCGTACCACGTGTATCAGTTGTATGTTGGACTTGTGATGGTGAATAAACCGCGTGCGGCGACGATGACACCGTTGATTATGTCTTCGCTCAGTCCGACTGGGAGGAATGAGGTTCTTGGGAATGGGAGGGAGAGTTATAAGGGGTGGGTGTATGAGGCGTATGGGAGGGAGGTTGTTAAGAGGTTTGGAGGTTTGGAGATTGTTGATCCGAGGATGATTCCGATTGGTTTGGTGCACTTGTATAAGACGTCGAGGATTAAGTGGGATCAGTGATCTCCTTATGGGTTACTAGTTATCTGTATATTATAGCTGTCGTCGAGATTTTGTCATCGTACTCTCTGCAAAAAGGATCCAATTTGATACATTTATCTTCTAAATACGCATATATATATCAGAAACCCATCTTCAACCTCTCCTCCTCCTCCCTCCTAACCTCCGTTTCCATAACTGCCTTAATCATCTCACTTCCAAGCTTCCCCGCCTCATCAAACCTCGGCTCAAAAAACTTTCTCGTCTCTTCAAACCTCCTCCTATAAACCTCAAAACTCCCAAAACTAACACATTGACTCCATCCTCTCGCAGCGACAACAAACTCCAAATCATCCGACCTATGCCAATGATCATAAATCGCCGAATGTATCGCGCTCTTCAAAAGTATAGGAGACTGGAATAGATGTTCAGCCACACCTAAGAATAATCGGAATATAGGTGTAGCTGCGAGTTGCAGATGGGTGTATGGGTTTATTCCGAGATGGGCCCAACAGTCTACCATGGCGATTAGGGAGAGGTGGGAGTTGGGTCGGTAGTTTGACGGAGGAGTGAGAGTGGTAGGGAGGGGAACTTGGGAGGGAGTCGGCGAGTCGGGAACGATTAGTTTGGAGTGGTGCAGTTGACCGAGACTGAATTGATCGAGGATGGTTGTGGAGAGAAGGATTGGTTTACGTTTGTTTGGGGATGGTGAACGAGATGAGGAATCTGAATGGAATAGACTTGGAGGTGTGATCGTCCCACCGCTCCCAGCTTTCTCTTTCTCATGCTCGTCTTCCTCGAATATGGTTCTAGCGTCAACACTCCATTCACCAAAAACAGTCTTTCGAGCCCATTCAACTCTTTCCTTGAATCTAGCGCGATTGTCTAATGAACCACTACCACCGCTTAGCATAAGTTTGAATAGTTCAGAAGCGCTTTTAGCATATTGGTGAATTTGGGTTCGGGCGCTTGGATTGAGAATGGCGAGACCAGCGTAGACGTGCCATGCGTTTGAGTATATGCGCAACGCGAGATTGACTTTGGCAGTTTCGATTCCGCCGACGTAGAGACCTTGTTCCCAGGGGTAGGATTCTGTGGACGCCCAAGCTGTACCCATGCTATTTGAAGGGGGGAAGCGTTTACGAGTCCGATGGATTGAGGGAGGAAGGGTATTCACCTGAGGAAAGCGGCATGCGTGACAGCTTGAGTGTTGGCGGTGACGGAATCGTGTTCTTCAAATGAGAGATAGACGAAGCGGGAACGGAGTGGACGAAGGATGTTTTCGACGAGAGTTAGAGCGTCTTTGCTTGCTCTGTGTTGGATGAGGACCTGGGTGGGTGAATTCGTGAGTTCGGATCATGTTGAATGGAATGGAAGGACCGTACCAAGGGCTGGCCTACGGGACTGACCGTTGGTCCATGGAGAGAGTGGCAGGAGAGAATGTGGACGTCCTTGGGTAGATGAGCCTCAAAGGCGGCTTTTTCCGGCGCTTTGACGGATGTTTGCCCCGCGACGACAGCATTCACTTTTGTAGCTTTGGAGGGCGGTCAGTCGAGGTATCGGTCTACCTGGATGCCGGCACTCACAAGGACCATACTGAGCCACGACTCGGTCAATGAACTCTGCCTCCACTGAATAAACAATGTAGTCAGATGACCTAGAAACGGCGTATCCATCCACCTGAGGATAAACGCCGGGCGTATCTGAAAACACAATGAGCAGCCGAGCAGGGAATACACACTCATAGACACACTAGCATAGTCGGCCTTGAGTTTTTCGTACTTTTCAGGTAGGTCACAGACCAAGATCCTAGACGCTCGTACAATTCAAGTCGTGATCGAGACGACCAAAAGATCTACGCACTTCTTCCAGCCAACCTGACTCAGAAATTTGGCATACATTTGACCCATGGCACCCATACCGATGAGGCCAATCGTCGGTTGAGCATCTTCAGGCGCTTCTGGAGTGACGTTGGGGTCTACGTTGATAGGTAATGTGAATGTCTCGGAATCATTGCTCGGCATGTCCTCGAGGTTAAATTGTCGAAATGTCGATTGCGGGGTTGTTTCCTAGTGAGATAGATAGTCTGTTCAGAATTTGACTTTTATCCGCGTAGTTCTGAGGCGACGAACCTTGGTAACTAGGTGAAAGAAATGACAGCTGGATTGGTCGGAAGGATCTTGTATTTCTCCATTAATTGCATCAAATCTAACAAACCAAGGTAAACAGAGTTAGACTGAGTGCTCCATCCATCCGAGCGACGTCAGGCATTCAATCGCTGAAACGATTTCTGGACTCATCGGGCACTCCCCCCTTCGAGCTCCTAGTCAGATCAGCTAGATCTCGAGAATCATTACTTGAAGCTTCTTGATTTCCTGAAGCGATCAATGATCCTCGATGAAGCCATAGACAAGCACGGACAAATATCCTTGATCGACTTTTTGAATATCGTCCACCATCATGGCCACATCGTATGTCTTCTATCTCGTCGCGTAAACGCCGAGACTCACAATCAATCCTCTAGAAAACTTCAATGGGCAGATGAAGTCGACGAATTTGGTACAAACTCACCCTCGATCTCACCAGACAGCACCCATCTAACATCAATTATCAACCCAGATAAAAAAGACGGACCTCAGAACGAGGACTACGTCGATGAGAACGGGATCCGAACAACCATAGAATACGCCGAAAATGAAGATGGTAAACGAGTGAAAGTGCGTCACCCCCCAACCATACCTTTTTCCTCGGCTAGATACTAATCGAACATTGTTCCCCTCCCCCCGAAAATTTTCACCTCACTACCTTAGATCATCCGCCGCATTAAACGAACACTTCAAAAATCCGTTGTGGAACATACCGTTGCCGAACGACAAAAATGGGCCAAGTTTGGTCAGGAACGGGGTAACAAGCCTGGACCTGATCGTGCTACGACAACCGTCGGTGAAAATGTAACCTTGAAGCTGAGCGCAGGGAATAAGGTGAGTCGTCTGCTCTCCACCACCGCCGTACACAATTTGTTGATCCAAACCGACGGTGATACATAGCAATCGGAACAAGATCAACAAGAAGAAACCATCAAGATCAAGAAAGCAGGTGGAGGCAAAGTCGTCTGTCGTCTTTGTAAAGGAGAACACTTTACAGCCAAGTGTCCTTACAAAGACACCTTATCCGGTCTCGAGAACGTCGGTATGTATCTCCCATTCCTCTATCCAACCATTCAACCCCTTACTCAACCACTCAGACACCGGGTTAGGCGCGCTCGACGACGATCTCGGAACCGGTCCCGATCCAACACCAGCTCAAGCAGCAGCAGCAGCATCAGCAGCATCAGCATCAGCATCAGCATCATCAGCACCAACAAGCGGCAAATACGTTCCACCATCCATGCGTGCAGGAGCCAGAGGTACAGGCGAATCAATGCGAGGAACCGGATCACGCGACGATCTACCAACACTCCGTGTTACAAATATTTCAGAAGATACTCAAGAAAGTGATCTTCGTGAATTGTTTGGAAACTTCGGTCGGGTTGTCCGTGTTTATGTTGGGAGGGATAGGGAAACTGGTGTTGGGAAGGGCTTTGCTTTTGTTAGTTTTGAGGAGAAGGCGTCTGCTCAGAAGGCGATGGAGAAGGTGCATGGGAGAGGGTATGATAATTTGATTTTGAATGTTCAATGGAGTCGTGAGTGTACCCCTCTTTTTTTTTGTCCACTTCGGTACCGCTCGGTATCTTTGTGAAACGTGTTTGCTGATGGGATTTTCTTACAGAGCCGCGACCCGAGGGTCGATAGTTATGATGTACCTGACATTATTATGTTTCTTTTTTCAATTGTTCTTGTGTTCTTTATTACACCGTATGTCCACCCTGTCTTTTTTTCTCCTAGAACCTGAGACCGCTTTGAACGCGCGGAAATATTCATCGAGGGGTCCCTTTCAATGTCCACCTTTTCCACCAATGATTGTAATCTAGACACCATGTCCAACGATACTCCCTAGGAACGATGCGCTCACACTCCCTTCAAGTGGCTTCTGTCATTGACAATCCAAATGATTTCTGTCGCTGGAGAGCGTTCGGATACACATCATGTTGGTGGAAATCACTTCTCGGATGACATGACAACAAATGAACACTCAACCCGGTCGGACGTTCAGCATGTTTACCTACCTACAATGTATCCGTCAAGGCTGTTTGGTGCTCCAAGACTCGGAGATCTGGGTTCGAGTTGGAGCTCTTCATGCACCAACCGCCTCGGCTACAAACAGTACAAGGGAACAAGAAACGTGAACAGTGCAGTCTGGGCCGTTGCAGGGGTCAAGCTCACAGTTACTTACATAAAACCCGATTTTCCGTCATGATCAGGGACCGTGGCACGCTCTATCAAACAACACAGCTTTCCAACATGATTTCCATGATTCCATCAAATTTGACAAAAGGAAAGACACACACAGATACGTTGATATGCACTGCCCCTATGCCCCAACATACAACAGTGCGGCAACGCGCTTCTTCAGGTTACCTACCCAACCAGTACTAGTAAGATACTTCATCTCTACCGCCAACGTGCCTTGTTGTTTTTAATTCATTTCCTTGAGGCATAGCCCCCTTCTTAGGTTCCGTATCTCAGGCTGACGACATGGGCGTCGTTCAAACTTCCCGTAGGTATGTCAGTTGATCATACTTCCTAAAACAGTAACAATGTATCCACCTTCTTTCCAGTGCTTCTCTTCAAAAAGATCAGGTTTCAAATTAGACACTGCAGTACTGATCTCTGAGAAGTTTCATCAAGAGCGCGCACTGGTTCAACCGCTCGGAAGTCCAAACCTACCGCGGCATACTGAGAAGAAAGAGACCATTTATAAAACAAATAGACATGGATAGATAAAAGAAGTCGCATTGAAAGTGGATACCAAAAATCAGCCTCGTTTTCTGCTTTACCCTTACCAGTCCCGCGTCTTGCTTCCTTCAAAGGTTCGTGCACCACGCCTTTTGACATCCCTGACCCGAATGATGTTTTCTAACCTAACCTCTTCCGTCATGACTTACTCTAGCCTTCTTGCGGTGTTCGGACCTGGAAGTCCCTTCTACACACACATAAAAAGCCCCCTCCCCCGACAATTAGCTTGACAACCCCAGCCTCCTTCCTTTCGCCCCCTCCCACAACCCTATAAAATTTTAGCCGCCCACAATGGCTCACGTACGTTCGAAAGTTTGATATTTTCCTTATATGATGCTCATCGCTATTGATGCTTTGTAGTACGGAGAGAAACCATACGGTCAACAACCACAAGCTACACCTGGTATGGTCATCGGTGGTGGTGGTAACCGAAACGCGAAGAACCTTCCTATGGGTGCTGATGGTAGAGATTGGAGTAACGGACTCTGTGATTGTTGTAATGAGCCCGGAACTTGTAAGTGTCCGCATTCCCCCCCTCCTCCTCTCTCTAGCACGTGCTTGATACTAATCTACATTTTTACTAGGTATGCTCTCATGGTGCTGCCCATGTATCGTCTACGCAAAAAACAAACAGCGTTATGAGCACCTCAACTCAAAAGGTGCTCCAGACCCCGAAAGGGGAGGAGGTTGTTGCTCCAGTGATTGCATGTTACATGCACTTATCGCATCTTGTTGCGGTGGTGGATGGATTCTTCAATTCATGCAACGTGGAAATGTGCGTTCGAGGTATAATATTAAGGGAGGAGGATGTGGAGATTGTTGTACTGCGTTTTTCTGCTCGCCTTGCGAATTGACTCAGGAGTATCAGGAGTTGGAGTTGGAGGAGAAGAGTTTTGGTGGTCATCATGCTCATGCTTGAACTTGAGCTTGAGCTTGTGCGGACTGATGATGTTCAGATGTAATTTTTGTCGCTACTGTCTTTCCTTCATTTCGTGTTTTGGTTACGGTTTATTTCCTGCTTTGATCATGTGCGAGTTCGTTGTTTTACCCGCTGTTATATTGCGTGTAGTCAACGAAAAAAAGATATGAACGCTGTGAGTGTCCGGCGGCTGCACCTCCTTGACATGTGTGCAATTTTAGTCTCGGACGTCTTAGGCGAATTCATGGGTTTTCAAAACTTCAAGCGCTAAGGTGCAGCTGGAACTGCACCGACCATGAATGTCGTCGCAAGAGAGCCAAGTTTAGTGTCTGGAGTAAAATTGAGGATAACAATTAATAGTCGTACTCTATCCCTCTAAACGGTCGCAACATGACCGCTCTGTACTCTCCAGTCATGCAACCACACCTTCACATCCTGACCCTTCTCATCCTCCGGCAACCGACCCTCAATCCTCTTCATCGCTCGACCGAGATAAACCAACGGTAGCTTCCAACCTACTTCCTGGCCTTTCGGCATGGGCACAGGACACTGTTGCTGTGCTAAAGTCCTGAGATGGGGCAGGAGAGCATTTCCAATCACTTGGCCGTGTTCGGTTTTGTTTTTCAAACATGCGGCAACGACCATGGCGCAGGAAGGGAAGTCCTCAGCGACAGGTGGAAGTTTGTAGACGTCGTAGAGACTGGTGATGGAGATGATGAAGCTGAGAGGACGGGTATCGTATGACGCGTTGAGGAGTTCACGAGCTCCTCGCAGTGTAAGTTCAACGTTGTATTTGGCGTAATTGTTGAAAAGCTCGACAGCGATTCCTGGCTTGTTCACGTATATACTTCGACCTATTGGTTAAGTTTCCGGTAAGCAAAGTGACCTAAGAAAAGGGAAGGAGAACGTACGAATAAAGGCTTCAGAGAACTCGGGATCAAACTTGTTGCCGGTATCTCTCCACAAAGGGATCAGCGCCATGAGCTTCCTCAGTTGTTCCGGGGATTGACAGAGAGCCAGTGTACGGAACCATGTGCTCTTCCTAATTAAAGGAAAGCGAAGCTCTGGCTGGCGACCGAGCCGAGGTTCCATGAATGCGATATTCTCGTCAAAGCGTTTCTGTCTACGAGCTGGCGACAATGGCGTCCTTTTATTCCTTTTTCTTGATTGTATGACAACTGGTTCAGCTGTCTCTGGGCTCGCGGGGGCGGTAGGAACGGGAGTAGGAGTCGTGGATTGAATGGTAGCGCTCGGAATGGAAGGCGCTGCTGGTTGAGGCTGGACCTCTTCCTTAGTAGTTTTCCTAGTTTCTGCAGAACCTGAGCCTTGAAAGAGTCGCCCAAACCATGAGTCCTGTGCTGAACCATGAAAGTGCATTTAGTTCATACGCAAACCAAGATTTTTTAACATAACTTACCGGAAGTGCTGGTATTGATTTGCCTTGAAGAGCTCGCTAATATTGTACGCCTGTAAAAGGTCCGGGTGGCCCTACAGGCTAAGAACGTCGCCATGTTGCTCAGCGGTCGAGACTCGACGCGACTTGAAATTTCGGGAGACAAGTTTTGCGAACACGTGATCGGTCCGCTTTCGGTCGTGCTTGTATCTGCTTGGCTACGCCTTCTCTTTCAGACATTTCCTTGACCAAGTTAGGAAGTACATAACAAGAAAGATCCTCAAACCCGGGAAGGCCGACGAACACCAGACGGACTTGACCTGTAATCCGCCTTAAGAGCTCGGGAGGCGCGCCATTAAACTCCAATACATCACATTCACCTCCTGTTTTGTCAACAGTATCCCCAATCAAGAGAAACGTCACCTTATCAAATGGCTCCTATTTCTCGCTGTAAGCCCGTGTAATCCAAAACCATCTTTTAATCGGGTTCCGTTCCTGCTTGTTCCTGGGATTTGTAGTCGATAAAGCCACCAGCTTTTTAACCGTCATCATCTCCTGCAAGGCACCCGCCGGGGACAATTGTCTATTCCGAAGTAACAACTCGAGAAGCCTTATCTCTCGCTGGAGACTCGATGACCTCAGGCCAAGACTCTTATAGCCAATGAATTCGCATGGGTTTATTCTCTCCATGCTGTCTATTTCATCTCGTATAGGATAAGCCAATCATGGTTCAATGACCCTGACCTTTTCAGATAGCACTGGGCCATTTGATATCCTTTTGGCCCCTAGAACGTTATCTCTTGCCTCCAAGTTAATGCATATCTCCACAGTTATCGACTAAAATGGTCAAATTTCTACCTCGCCTAGGTTTAACGTGCTTTCTTGTTCAGCCGCATGACCTTTACGTTAATCTTAAGCAAGTCAGTATGAAGCTTTTCGTGAAGTCAAATTTCTAGGTTTAACGTGCTTTCTTGTTCAGTCGCATGACCTTTACGTTAATCTTAAGCAAGTCAGTATGAAGCTTTTCGTGGAACCATTCATGTTTCCTTGATATCTTTGTCCCTGATCGCCTGAAGCCAGCATTCTAAATCAGGTCGATCGGTACCCTAGTCAAGTCGATGAAGCGAGAAAAGCGCCTACGAAATTTACTGGTGCTTTGTCCATGGTCAGGTCCTGACTAGCCAAATCTTTGCGATTTTCAAGTTGATGTCGGTACCATCCGTTTTATGACATGAGTGTTCACAGGCTGATAAGTATCTCGATGGGCCATACAGATAGATTCTCATGGTATCTCCTCCGTTGCACATGAAAGAGATGTGCGACTCCAGTACCCCTTTGATCCTCGGTTTCTTGTTAGGGTTAGTGAACCCGAAATGGGCGCATCATCCTGGACAGGAAATTAAGTTACCTCGACAAATGTCTTTCAGCCGCTCGCTACTCCTCAACCTACGACGGTTCATACTGTATTGTACAACTACCGTGGGCATGCGCAGTTCGGGGAAACTAGGTGGAAGAACGTTGAAGTTGTCATGGGTGACACCGTGCAGTCTTGATTGAACTCAAGCACGTTGTTGACAGTCATTTATAGTAAGTAGCTACCGTGAGGTAGGCCGTTCTTTACGGTGGGTCAAAGGAATATATGCTCGTCAGAATTTTCTCGCAGCGCATTCTCTTCAACCTGAGGTCCAGCCCTCAACTCTGGGGTGTTGAGCTTTTACTGCTAGCCATTTATTTCCACGCAAGCATTTTCGAGTCAATCTTCTGAATCCTTTAACGTATCCGTATCATTCGTTTACTCGTTTCGTATTCGGAAGTTGTTGTAGTATGTATGGCCCAAGCACTGTCTCTAGCTCTGCCGAGCCATTCTTGTCTGATTGCTCTATTGATAACTCATGATAGTTTTGACCTGTGCCTCGCACCCACATGTCCTTTGACGTCTCCAAGAAGTATGTATTGTTAACTTGCTTCCAAGCTCTCAAAAATAAAACATGAACTCAAAGACGCGGATCGTTGATGTCGCTCAGGCTAGAGACCCTTGAGTTGAAAGTCAATTGGAGTGTTCAGCAAAACCACAACAGCGCTGCTATCATTGAGATAATGGTCTTCTCGGCTACCTCAGGCTTCCCTGGCTATTAGCTGATATCAATATATGGTTCCTGATGTGTTGGACTTCGCGAGACGTCTAAGATAAGGGAGTAGTAAACTACACGCTCATTGGACGATAGCGAGAAATGATTGCTTAGTCAGTGATATATTTAGTTCTGCTGTGTGATGCAGTATCTTGGCTCGAGATCTGTCTCAGTCTGTCGAGATCCAGGGACCCATTAGGCATGAAAGGTATATAGAGAGGATGCGTAAACGCCTTGAAGACCTTTCACCTCTCCAGTTTTTCACAAGAATAAAAGGGCGCTACCGTGACTAGCCTCTTTTTCCTCCCTCCGATTTCAATTTTTATTTTCGAAATGGTCAACGTCACATACGACGCTTGTAAATTTATTTTCATCTCCATTAACATGGTTGCTGATTCTTCTGCCAGCGCAACAGCTTGTCTGGACGGACCCTAGTACCGGGGAGACCGTAACTTACAGTGGCGGTGACATCGCATGGGTGTTAACTTCCACTGCCCTGGTGTGGATTATGATTCCTGGCGTTGGCTACTTCTACTCTGGCTTGCTGCGACGCAAAAATGCCTTGTCCATGATTTTTATCAGCATGATGGCTATGGGTGTGGTTTCCTTCCAAGTGAGTGACCGTTTGACACCTCCCCACTCTCCAAGTAGAATTAACGCGCCACCTCCGCAGTGGTTCTTCTGGGGTTATTCACTTGCCTTTGCAGACAACGCCAGCCCATACATTGGCACCCTGAGTGTGTCTATCTCTTATAGCAGAGTGGTGGAAGCCTTCTAACTCCTGTTCCATAGGATACTTTGGCCTTAAGGGCATTCTTGGACAGCCCTCCGTCGGTAGTTCACGCATTCCAGGACTCGTGTTCGTAATCTATCAGTGCATGTTTGCTGTCATCACGTATGTTCCTCTCAATGACCCGTGTTTGACGACACAGCTGACTGAATAAAAGTGCCATCCTTGCTATTGGTGCCATTGCCGAACGCGGTCGTCTCGGGCCTCTCTTGGTATTCATTTTCGTTTGGACCACCATCGTGTATGACCCTGTCGCATGCTGGACATGGAATCCCAACGGTTGGTCATTCGTCATGGGCGGTCTTGACTTCGCCGGAGGCACCCCTGTCCACATTGTGTCTGGAACAGCCGCGCTAGCAATTTCTGTTTATCTTGGAAAGCGCCGTGGTTATGGTACTGAACGTCTTGCGTACAAGCCGCATAATACGACCTACGTGGTCCTTGGTACTGTCTTCCTTTGGTTTGGCTGGTTCGGATTCAATGGTGGCTCCGCCCTCTCGGCCAACCTAAGGGCCATCCAAGCATGTATTGTCACTAACCTTGCCGCTTCGGTTGGTGGTCTGACTTGGATGTTATGGGTATGTCATTGTTGTCTCCTACGGGTACATGATTTTTTGACTAGTCTTTTTCCAGGATTACCGAATTGAGAGGAAATGGTCGGCTGTTGGCTTTTGCTCTGGTGCCATTGCCGGCTTGGTAGCCATTACACCCGCCTCGGGTTTCGTCGGTACCCGTGAGTCCTAGCATTCGTTCATCTCGATCTCTCTTCATCTAAGACTCTTAGCTGCCTCTGTTCTTTTCGGTGCCCTTGCTGGTACCGTTTGCAACTTCGCTACCCAACTCAAATTCATTTTTGGCTACGACGATGCTCTAGATGTGAGTGCCTGGTTCGACTTCTATTCATCTAAACACCATCTTACCCACGAGCTAGATCTTCGCATCTCACGCGATCGGTGGCGTAGTTGGCAACATTCTCACCGCACTCTTCGCCCAGGCAAGCGTTGCTGGAGCAGACGGTAGTGCTCCCATTGGAGGAGGATGGCTTGACCACCATTGGGTACAACTTGGATACCAAATTGCCGATTCTTGTGCCGGTTTTGGGTATTCCTTCGTCATGACCGTACGTTTTCGCATCTCACGTCCAATTACATCTCTTCTTACCTCTTAATCTTAATTAGACGATCATTTTATGGATCATGCACTTCATTCCCGGCCTTCGCCTCCGTGCTTCTGAAGAGGCAGAGATTCTCGGAATTGATGATGCTGAGATGGGAGAATTCGCTTATGACTATGTTGGTCTTGAGCAGGAAATTGGTCACACCACCACTGTCAGTACTGTGGTTGCCACCGGTGGATCACGAGAACCTGACCATCATAAGGAGAGCTCTAGTACGGTAGAGAAACCCGTCGCCTCATTGTAGTACTACTATTACCTAGTCAATCCTTTCGCTCTTTTAGGTCTATATCTATTGTTTGTTGTATAACCCACTGCTTTGTCCATATATGCGGCACTTGACCGCTCGTCCTAATTTTTGCATCGTCGTTTAAGTTGTAATTGGATTTTTATTTCGTCGGACCCTTCCCACGCACGTTTGCCCGAATATCTCGAGTCGTCAATTAAAGCGGGGATTAGACAGGAATTGCTCCAACTACATGAGAAAGGCGGATATTCCTTGGAGAATGAGCTGAATAGATTATTGGGGTGGGAGTTGTCTCTCAATGGGTGTTATTCGTGGTTGTTGCGTGGTTTGCAACTGTAAGATGGCTATTACCATTGGATCAAAGCAGTACTGATATGCAGCAGACTCCCACTTATTCAAGCGCCGATATGTGGACCCTCAATTTCGCGCAAGCTGCCGGAGGCACCTTCACTCTATCAATTCCGCCCGTATCATCGCTCTGTATCCGGCTAGCTGTCCCATAACGCCATCATGGATCAAGTACTGCTCAAAGATCAACGCTTCCTGCACTCGGTGCTGTAGGCTCACCGGCGCACTCGCACGCAACTTGCTGCTGGCATCACGGAAAACTTCACGTTTCCAACTTCTCTGTCATCCAAAGATAAGTCTAAAATGGCGTCTGTGGGGCTCGGCTTTCTTGATTCTCACAAGCTTCGCTGGCTACACTTATACCCACTTTGGGTTGGCTAGGCTCAAGAAAATCGGCCTCACGGCTACCGTGTTCCCCGTGGTTTGACGTTCATAACCTGTACAATGAATGTTTGAGCACGTAGGGAATTCCATTATATAAAAGCTAGTCACCTCCCTTTCGCCTTTCGGGGTATCCTGCATACTCATGAAGATGCTTCTTTGATCGCACAGCACGAAGGAGAGTTTCCTCTCCTTGTTCTCAGGGCACAGATGCCAGAACGGGGATTTTTGGGCTAAAGAAGTACACATACATGTCACAAGGCCTTGGAATTGTATCGTAGTGACCGGTGCACCCAGACTGAATTACCCTATTACTTCGCCGAGGTTATTGATTCCGACGGATAAAAACTTCCCACCTTTCATCCGCCCAGAATTTGGGATACCTTCACCCGTGACTCACGCTTTGTCTCAGCCCGCCTTCGTGTGATCACCTTCCCTTTCCCCGCCGTCCGCACATGGTCTCTATCTTGGATATCGCTGTTCAAGCTATTCATGATATAGAGGTGACCCGCTATGCCCAGCGTGAGTTCTAATTCGGGTAGCCCTACCAGCCCCGCTGATCCAATTTCGCTGATCCAATTTCAGTTGCTTCCTCATCCATAATCGTGTTCGACCATTGTGAGCGTTTTTCGCGTGAACTGGAGAACTCTGAACACTGAGGTTCGCTATCAAGTGATTACACTAGACCTTGAGGTGAGTGCTCGTCCTTCGTGTTTCACGCTCTCGATTGACACGAAGTTTGCAGGTTGATCTCATATGGGTACGATGCGATTGAATTGGTTCATATAACGCGCTTTGTCTAATTCACAATGTCTGCAGAGGAGTTCGTGGTCGTTTGGGAAAGCTCTATTTATCATTGTACGTTGATCGATTTCTTCAGCTACCCTGACCTCACGACGACGCCGCACAGAATCGATATTATACCCTATCAAGTGTGATGTATATAACCCCCGTTATCATTCCATGTCTTCCGAGCCCTTATCTAATTTTTTAAGATTCAACAACTACGGTTCGCCAAGTGGTCATGCTGCTTACTTGCCTTGCTGACACCCAGGCAGCTCTTTTTTCTTCGAGTTTAACTGACGAGGCGAGTCTTTCTCGTGGGACGCTTATGAGTTGCTACTCACGTTCATACGGTCCTTTTCCCCTCAGTTGTGAGTATCTTTGTCTTGGTCTAAGGAAAATCCCCTGGACAATCATTTCCTCTTCTTTAGTTGTGAGTATAAACTATTACTTCAATAGCCCGTATACTCATTCTTGGGGAAGGTCGCAATTTCTTTCATTGGCAAGGATGGACCGGTCTAATTGCTTGTATGATTGCTGAAAGTAAGGGGAAGATGCATAGTCTCCCAAACGCCTTTGTAATTTTCTCCGATCAGTTATTCTTCAAATGCGGCTCTACGCTCTCTACTCTCTGAATAAGAAAATACTCGCCTTAATGATCACGTTATTCATTGCCGCCACAACCGTCTCTGGTGTCATTATGGGGAGAGTCCTAGCTCCTATCACAGGTTCGTGTTCCACACGTGTTTTCACAACGTATATCCCTAATATCTCGTGTTCTCCAGCCACAGCCAGACCATTCGCAATTCTAAAAGGCCTTCCTATTGCGGGCGTGGTTTTTTGTGCGCCATTCGGTGTTTCATCAAAGTTTTATACCTTCTGGATACCAATGTTACTGTATGAGTGTCTCCTTTGCATCTTGGCTTTGATCAGAGGTTTCCAAGCATTTCGGTCAGAGGGTACAATGTTTCGATCTGGCAGACGACTTGTCGTGATCCTCATCCGAGACTCGGTGCTGTATTTTATGGTGTAAGTCTCTACGTTGGGGTCGTTCTGTAGTGGCTTATCTTCTATCAAAGGATCATGTCGACCTACCTAACATGCCTGCTGGTATGGTCTACGGCACGTGTAAGTACCTATCTTAGTATGCAGT